>JAYKAV010000186.1:0-10744 GCA_035582835.1 Phoebastria nigripes
ATAACCAATAGTGGGTAGTAATCAGAGGGCCGTACCAGACCAGGGAGTTTCCTAGTAATGTCTCTAACCCGGGCCGCAGGGAGGCAGCAGACTTCCCTGTGGGATGGGTCCGGTCGGTGTATCGGGCCCTCCGTTCCCCTCAGAAGGGAATCGCCTACGACAATTACCCTCCTGTTTTTCTTAGCAGAGGCAGTCATGATGCATGGGGCTGGCCACCTCACCCTAGGCAACCCCTTGGATGGACCTTCATCTACATCCTCATTTGCCTGGCCCTCGAGTTCCAGAGCCCCATACCTGTTGTGTAAGGGCAACTGGGAAGGTGAGGGAGGCTGGGCGGGGGTTCGMCTGRCACCCCGAGCAGGGACCTGTTTCCATTCCCTGCCRTCTCTTAGGTCCCCTCCTTCTGCCTGGTGGCAAGAGGGCAGGGGRTCCTCTGCTTCTTGTGGRGCCTCCATCTGCYGCCTTTGCCTCAGGGATGGCAGGGTGTGGCTCCACCAATCTATCTCCCTCTCACGCTCCCTGATACTCCTTAACCTTTCCACTTCCTCTCTCAGCTCTGCCACCAGGCTGAGCAGATCATCCACCTGGTCACACCGCACACAGGTGTTGTCTCTGCTGCCCTCTGGTACAAGTCACAGGCTCAAGCACTCCCTGCGGCCAGAGACCTGGACAGCTGTATGCTTGTGTGAGGGCCCCGTCTGGGTCGCCACATTCCTTCTGACAACGGCTTTCGGCCGAGTGGAAGCCATAGCTAGCTGTTCTTCTGGGAGGGCGATGACCACTAGTTGAGTTGGTTGAGTTGGCCTCTAGAGCCAGGAGAGGGGCTGCGCCCCACCGGCTCGCCTTCCCTGCGYGCCCTGCCTGCGCRAACTGCCGCGCCACACTCTTCTGAGGCGCCACGTCCTGTTTGCCGGCCCTGTTYGCCGCGCTCCGGGTCGCTCGCGCTCCCTGGGGGCTGCTCTTGTATGTGAGGGGGTTGGGCCGCCGTCCCTCCTGTCCCCACCCACGTGAGTCAGAGCTGCCGCTCGTCAGGAGCTCACTCCTCCGGCTCGGAGAGGGGTGGGGGGGCTGGGGCTCCCTCTCTCTCCCTGGGCTTTTGCCTTCGCGGGTTTTTGCCTTCGCAAAATATCGCAGACTCGAGAGGTTGCGAGCTCTGAGAGGCGTCCCACTCAGAGAGAGATGCTGAGTGCAGCCCACTGTGGTCCAGGAGAGCTCAAAGGGTCTCACTTAGGACCTCCGTTTATAGGTTCGCAAGATGGTTGGCTTTAGTCATCCGTAAATTTCCATCCTGGCCACAGTCCCAGGTGGTAATTACTAAAAAGTTCTCAAGGTTTCAGTGTTGTTCTACTTGACATCTGGGCCAGGCAGTAGGAGTATGTTCCCAGCCTCAGCTATGCAGAGTTTCTGACGCAGTCAAGGAGCACTCAACTGCCAGACTCAGTACACGGAGGCCAAGGTCTCATGGAAATTTCTGAGATCAACAAGCGGACTAGGAAGGCGGAGAAAAATGCACCACCACAGCCTCCTCAGCAGGACAGGGGGAGAAAATAAGATGGAAAAAAATATACATGGGTCAAGATAAAGACAGTTTAATGGGCGGGGGGGGGAAGCAAAGGCTGAAGCAAAGAAAAACCAAAGGAGATTTATGTTCTACTTCTGTCATGGCTTAACCCCAGACGGCAATTAAGTACCACACAGCTGCTCACTCACTCCCTGCAAGTGGGATGAGGGAGAGAATCAGAAGAGTAAAAGTGAGAACACTCGTGAGTTGAGATAAAGACAGTTTAACAGGTAAAGCAAAAGCTGCACGCACAAGCAAAGCAAAACAAGGAATTCCTTCACTACTTCCCATTGGCAGGCAGGTGTTCAGCCATCTCCAGGATAGCAGGGCTCCATCATGCATAACAGTGACTTGGGAAGACAAATGCCATCACTCTGAACGTCCCCCACTTCCTTCTTCTTCCCCCAGCTTTATATGCTGAGCATGACGTCAAATGGTATGGAATATCCCTTTGGTCAGCTGGGGTCAGCTGTCCCAGCTGTGTCCCCTCCCAACTTCTTGTGCACCCCAGCCCACTCACTGGTGGGAAGCAGAAAAGGCCTTGACTCTGTGCGAGCACTGCTCAGCAGTAATGAAAACATCCCTGTATTATCAACCCTGTTTTCAGCACAAATCCAAAACATAGCCCCATACTAGCTACTATGAAGAAAATTAACTCTACCCCAGCCAAAACCAGCACATTCTCCACCCGTTATTCCATACCATTTACATCATGCTCAAGTCCCACACTATCCAATACAACCTCATTATCAACCACCCTTCTTCCCATCCTTTGATACAATACACAGATATCATTCCCTTAGTCTATGGACCACCCCTATAAAATGTCTTTAAAATGTCCATAAACGTCCACAAAATGTCCACTGAGTTCATTTAGTCCATGACTTTGGGCTCCATCTGTTATGGTGGTCATTCAGGACAGGAGAGGTGGTGTGTTGCGTGGAGTTATTGGGCACCAAAGCCAGCTCAGGTCAGGTCACTGCTGCGCTTGCACTGCTTCTTGTAAGGCTTGTCCTCCATTGGTTCAGGTGGTTCCTGCTTTAGTAATTCCTATAACATGCAACTCAAATCATGGGTTACAGCAATTTAAAGGTATTTCCATTACAATCCCCACCTCTGGTCCTTTTGGACCAGACCATCGGGTTTAACATTGCAATGAACTCCTCCTCTTGCCCCTGCTCCAGCTTGGACTTATCCACAGACTGCAGTCCTTTAGGGTTGTACCTGCTCCGAGTGGAGCCTTATCTATGAGCCACAGTCTCTTCAGAGGTATACCTGCTGCAGCACAGACATAACCACGGCCACAGATGCTTGAAGATGTACCTGCTCTGATGTGGACTTATTCACGGCCACAGACACTTTGGGGTATCCTGCTCCTGCATGGACTCATCCACAGGTCACAGTCCCTTCAACTGGAGTTCACACTGGAGTTCCAGCCTGTCCCGTACAGCAGCACAGAAACAGCAGCGATGCCCTGGCCATCTGCCAGCCCAGGCGCATTGCCACTGCTGTTATCAAAATGTTCCCAGGCACAGCAGAGTAAGACGATAAGCAGTACAGCAGTACAGCAAGCAGCGAAAGCAAAAAATAGCCACTAGCGAGCACTAGACTAATATACAGTAAGGCAAGCAAGCCCCATGGCAAGCACAGGAACCGGCCAATTAACAGCTAAGCAGCAATAACAGCTATAAATTCAATCTAGCACATTCCAATCAAACCTGTCATTATCTCAAACCCTTCGAGCCCCAAGTTGGGCGCCAAAAAGGACTGTCGTGGTTTAAGCCCAGACGGCAACTAAGCACCACACAGCCGCTCACTCACTCCCCCCAAGTGGGATGGGGGAGAGAATCGGAGGAGTAAAAGTGAGAAAACTCGTGGGTTGAGATAAAGATAGTTTAATAGGGAAAGCAAAAGCCACATGCACAAGCAAAGCAAAACAAGGAATTCCTTCACTACTTCCCATCGGCAGGCAGGTGTTCAGCCACCTCCAGGAAAGCAGGGCTCCATCACACATAACAGTTACTTAGGAAGACAAACGCCATCACTCCAAACGTCCCCCACTTCCTCCTTCTTCCCCCAGCTTTATATGCTGAGCATGATGTCATATGGTATGGAATATCCCTTTGGTCAGCTGGGGTCAGCTGTCCCAGCTGTGTCCCCTCCCAACTTCTTGTGCACCCCCAGCCTACTCGCTGGTGGGGTGGTGTGAGAAGCAGAAAAGGCCTTGACTCTGTGTAAGCACTGCTCAACAATAACGAAAACATCCCTGTATTATCAACCCTGTTTCCAGCACAAATCCAAAACATAGCCCCATACTAGCTACTATGAAGAAAATTAACTCTATCCCAGCCAAAACCAGCACAACTTCCCATCAGCAGACAATGTCCAGCCAGTTCCTGGGAAGTAGGACCTCAGAATGCATAGTGGTTCCTTTGGAAGACAAACGTCTTAATAATGAATGTTCCCCCTCCTCCTCCTTTCTTTTAGCTTTTATYGCTGAGCATGACACCATGTGGTATGGAATACCACTTTGGTTAGTCTGGGTCACCTGTCCCATGTATGTCCTCTCTCAACCTCTTGCCTGCCTCCAGCCTACCAGGCTTTGCGGGAGGAGGGAGGGGCTTGAGAGAGAGCATTGATGGTGGGCAAGCACTGCTCAGTAGCAGGAAAAACATTGGTGCATTACCAACATTATTCTAGCCACAAGCGCAAAGAACAGAACTATATGGGCTGCTATGAAGAAAGTTAGCTCCATTCCAGCCAGACCTAGTACAATCTCCACCCCTTATTCCATACCATTTGCACCACGCTCTGGTCCCACATAATTTAGTACAACTACTTATCTTCTGACATCCCATTATATCTATTTCTCATTCCTGAGAACTCAGTTCTTTCTGAGGTATCTTGTCACTGAAGAACTTGCCTTTCAAGGTCCAAGATGGTGTTTCAGGCAGTGGCATGGTCTACAGGGTATGTTTCTAGCCACCCGGTAGTCACTTCCACCATGGTGAGTATGTTCCTTGCCTGGTCAGATTCACGGCAGTGGTCCAATATATTCAATTTGCCAAGCCTCACCATATTGAAATCCCAGCCACCGCCCTCTGTTCTAGGGAAACTTTACTTGTGTGGCTCGCTTGATTGCAGCACATGTTTCACATTCATGGATGACCTGTGTGATGGCCTTAATGGTCAGGTCCAGCCCTCGATCATAAGCCCATCTGTATGCTGCATCTCTCCCTAGATGTCCCGATGTTTCATGGGTCCATCAAGCTACAAAGAGCTCACCCTTACACTCCCAGTCCAGGTCCATCTGAGCCATTTCAATCTTGACAGCCTGGTCTACCTGTTCGTTGTTTCAGTGTTCTACAGTGTTTTTTGGGCATGGTGAGTGTCTACATGACACCTTTACAGCAATGTTTTCTACCCAGGCAGCAATCTTTTGCCACAGTGTGGCAACCCAGATGGGTTTACCTCTGTGCTGCTGGATGTTCTGCTTCCACTGCTGTAGCCACCCCCACTGGGTGTTTGCCACTACCCATGAGTCAGTATAGGGATAGAGCACTGGCCACTTTTCTCGTTCAGCAATCTCCAGGGCCAGCTAGATGGCTTTCACTTCTGCAAACTGACTTGACTCGCCTTCTTCAATGGCTTCAATGACTTGTCGTGTGGGACTCCACACAGCAGGTTTCCTACAATATGACAGGATCCGTCAGTTAACGGAGCATAATGCCTTTCATTTTCTGATAACTCATTATATGGTGGTGCCTCGGGTGCAAGTCACCTCCTCAGGCGATGCTCCAAAATCTTTGCCTTCTAGCCAGTCCATGATCTCTTCTAGGATTCCTGGGTGGTTAGGGCTCCCATTCGAGCCCATTGCATGATCAATGCTACCTACTTACTCCACGTAATGTCAGTTGCATGATGTGTAGAGGGGACATTTCCTTTGAACATCCAGTCCAGCACAGGCAATTGTGGTGCCAAGAGGAGCTGTGCTTCTGTACCAACAACTTCTGAAGTGGCCTGAACTCCCTCATATTCTGCTAGTATCTCTTTTTCAGTCAGGGTGTAGTGGGCTTCGATACCCCCAGCTCCAAAACCCTAGAGGTCGACCTTGGGTTTCTCCTGGTGTGCCAGAGGTTCCAGATGAGGCCACGCTCCCCAGCTGCAGCGTAGAGCATATTTTGCACAGCTGGTCCTGTACAGATGGGTCCAAGGGCTACTGCTCAATCTATCTTCTGTTTGATCTGCTCAAAGGCTTGCTGTTGCTCAGGGCTATACTCAAAGTAGTGCTTCTCTCTGGTCAGTTGATAGAGAGGGCTCACAAGCTGAGATTTGACTCCCAAGAACTGGATCTCTTAGGTAGGTCCTTTGACATTGCTTTTAGAAAAATATGAATTTTTTTTTTTCTTCTCAAACATTTACTCTGCTTTGTTGGTCCACACGATTATGTCATTGATGTATTGCAGATGTTCAGGGGCATCACCCCATTACAGTGCAGTCTGGATCAGTCCATGACAAATGGTAGGACTGTGCTTTCACCCCTGAGGTACACATTCCAAGTGTATTGGATACCCCTCCACATGGAAGCAAACTGTGGCCTGCATTTTGTTGCCAAAGGAATGGAGAAAAATGCATTAGTGATATCAATCATGGCAAATTACTTGGCTGCCTTGGACTCCAGTTCATATTGGAGTTCTAGCAAATCCGGTACAGCAGCTGTCAGTGGTGGCATGACTTTGTTCAGACCACAGTGCTCCACTGCTAAGCTCCACCGCTAAGCTCCACCCTCCACCCAATCAGACTTTTGTACTGGCCATATAGGGCTATTAAAGGGTGAGAGAGTCTTGCTGATCACTCCTTGGCTCTTCAGTTGATGAACCAGCTCATGGATGGGAACCAGGAAGTCTCAACTGGTACAGTACTGCTGCAGATGCACCGTCATGGCAGCAATCAGCACCTGCTATTCGTCGACCCGCAGCAACCCCACAACACTGAATTCCACTTGCTCCAGGAGTCTTTGACTGAGACAAGTATATTTTTGTTGTGTGAAACTTGTTCAAGTGTTAAAAATTGTTTTACATCTTATTCAAACTGTCCACAGAAAAAGATGACTTTCTGCCAAGGGACACTTGAAATTCAGTTTTTCTTCCAAATTAACTATTTCATCATGTTAATTAAATAACTTAGATTTCATCTGTACCTACACTGTTTTCCAGCTAGAGAAAACTGAGATATTGAAGTGTAACATTTACAAATTTCAATTTCTGTTTTATGAAACACTTGATAAAACTGACTGTCAGCAATTATTAGTATCTGGTATGAAGGTACTGACAATTATATCTGACGATTTTGGACAAGTGTCTTTGTACTGTTTTCAGCATTTCACGTAGATATGCATGTATCATAAAGTAGAAAATGAAGTCTATTAGATTTCTGAGAAGTGAATCAATAAACTCATAATGGTACTTCAGGGCAACCTTTAATGCAATATATCTTTCTGATTTCATAACTATGAAAGTTTATAGAAAGTAGTTGTATATTTCTTGAATATTACTAAGTTCTTTGATATGCCCATACCCCCAGGCCCTGTTCCTGGGACAGTCCAGATACAGTATTCCCTTCATAACAGAAGCCTTTTGAGAAATACACAAAAGAACGGCTGTTAATTTATTCTGAACAAATAAAAATCAGCATGTTTCACAGAAGACCTCTGTATCAGAATGCTTACTTAAACTGCAATACAGGGGTAGAATCTACCCTGTGTCTGTAGCATTTGTTTGTCCCACATTTCCATTGCTCAAGAAAAAGAAAAGAGGTGGTTTTGGGGCTTTTATTTTGATTTTGTTTCCTTAGAGGAGGTAAATTACCTTTATCAATTAAACACAACTCTGTTGTCTCCATTCTTTACTATCCTGTACAAGTAAAGGCAGTACCTAAAATAGTAGAAAGTAACACCTCCATGTTTCCAATGGCTGCAAAAGCTTTGTCCCAACCCACTTTCTCACCCTTCACCCCTCTTATCCTGCCAGGTGTAGTATCATGTCCACAGGGTATGGCACCCCAAGAAAAAAGTTAGGATGGGATTCAGGTTCAGCTTTGTACTCTTACATGTAGGTGGCTACGTGTGTGCTAGATAACTTCTGTGGAGACCCATCACTGTCATCAGTGAACCTTGGAGAGCTGTTCTCTTGTATAACCGTGCCTTTAGGGCCCTGTGGTATCTGATGCATCCGCATGGGATTGATAGATATGACAGAAGACTTACGAAATATCTGTTCCTTTCCTTTTTGGCAAGGCAAGATCCCCTGGGACATCTCTGGCATCTGAATAACACTTTGTGCATGGACTTCAAGGTGAGCTGAATCACTCTCTGTCTCCCCAGTTGCAATGATTAGACTTTCACTGATTACAGCTGAAGTTTAGACAACACATGGAAGTACTTATATGAAAACACTTAAATTATCAAACCCTACATATCAGCTCCATGAAATAGTAGATGCAAATACTAGTTAAGGGGTCTGAATAGCGTTATGTTCTGAGACCGCATTCCATATGATTTGCATTGCAATGGGGCGAAAACCTCATAAAGAAAGTCAGCCAAAGAAAGACAAGATGCTTTTTACATTGATGAACATTACTAAAAATTCTCACACAAATATTTTACTATACTGGACTAATAAGATAAACTGCCGCTGAACTCTTATGCAGAATGTTTTAAACCAAATCAAAATACTTGGCTCAGAAATCAGTGATAAAAACCTCACCAGCAAAAGAAGAATTATATTATGAAGAATAAACATAAGCAATAATAGGAAAACAAGTACAGCCACACTAAAGCAGGCAGGAGGTTCCTCCAGTTCAGTAGTCAAAGTATAACAAATTTGGGGGGGTAGGGGGTGGTGGGACAAACCATAGAGGAAAATGTGGGGAAAAAATCTTCCCTGCTAATCTCCAGTAAATCAAGCTTAGTTTAAAACTTGAAATACAGTAGTTAATAATTTTCACATTCTTGTGACAGCAGCTTAAATACTGCAATCATGAACTGCCTGACAAAGTATTTATTTCCATCACTTTTGAATTTATCACCTCCTATTTTAATTGAACACCCTTTTGTGTTCATATTTTAAGAAAAACAGGTTATCTAAGTTCATCTTTTGTGCAATTCATTATTTTATGTAGTTAGCATTCTGTTTTCATTCTTCATTTTTCCAGGTTAAATCCTTTGTCTTCTTCCTGTGAGACTTTTTCAATACCATTGGCCACTTTTGTTACAATTCCCTGATTCTATGTAATGATAAAGTATTGTAAATGTAAATTTAGAGTGTAAATTGGTACACATATTTTTTTTCCTATGAAACTATACTGTTGATTTACTTGTCTTTTTAATACTGTCCACATTGTTCTCCTCCTTATTTCTATGCAGACTAATATTCTATTTTCTTTTCAGCAGCAGAAGAGACATTATGTGAGCTCTCCCCAGTGGCATCTAGATCACTACCTTGTATATAGCCACTGTAAACTCATGCAAAAGGTAGGGATAGTTTATATTTTTCCTTACAACAGATATTATTTTGCATTTCCATTCCCTTGCTCGATGAAAGTTTTCACAGTTTCCACTTTCTTACCAAATCTAGTAACTAATTTTTTTTTACAAATGAAAATGTATAATATATATTAATTTATAACTATATAAATCTTAAAATATAAATAAGCATGTGTTGGACACTACATAGCCTAGAGATACTTTCATATTAAACAAAAGAGGAATATTAAAGATTTTGAAACTGTTTCCTTCATAGAAAAATGGCTCACATTCAGGATAAGAGATAAAAGAAAGCCAAAGATGTAAAAGAAGCCATAAAATCCTTGCCTACCTCACAGACAGCTAATATGACAATAACATAACTGCCGCTTTCTAAGGGTGAAAGTAATTATCATAAAACAGATTTTATAGCCACAAAAAAAAGAAAGTGGATAAATCAGAATATGAAATAGGAATCATGAAATTCCAGAAGGAATAGATGTGTTCAAAAAAGTAATAACAAATGTCTGCATTTAAAAGAAAACTTATTTTTCCAAAGTCCCAGTACCTATAAACTGACAGAGGACGATTTTTCTCCATCAGTAGGCCCACAGGTTTCAGGACAGCATCTGAACACACAGAACTGAAAGCTCTTCTTCAGATTAACAATTTTAAAGTAATTGTTTTAGTTTTTCTTGTAAAAACCACATACATACATTTATACCTAAAAATTGCAGAAAGTAGAGTAAGACTGAAATTTGTAAGTGACAATAATGTCTATCTACATAACAACTCTCAATTTAGTAAGCATAACTCCTAACCATATTTGTATCTTCTGGAACATGCTTTCTAAAATTCAGGGACTTGTAGTAATTGTGAGAAGAACACTGTGTTGTATTCATCCTCACCCCTTAACAACCTCTGTAAAATGTCACTTCAGTAGCAGTAGTATGTGAAAACTCCCAATTCTCAATCATTTCATTCATTATACTCTCAAGTAATTAAATTTGCTTTAATCAAGATGATAAATATGCTTTCCAAAGTCAGACAGAGACTATTTCAATATTTTGTCTCCATTCCTCTGAAGGAATTTGGCAAGTTATCTAACTAGAATTAATTTTGCTACTAAGATAAAATCAAACCATTGATTTTATTGATTGATTGATTACTGATTACTCCAAGAGAAAGTATGAATTCATTGTTAAAAATAAATTCAAATTTACATTTAAAACAATTAAAAAAAAATAGCCCAGTTATCTAGATGTAGTTCCACCACTGATTTCCTAAGTAACCTTGGTAAAACTGGACAACAAACTACCTGATAAAGCAAAACACATATAGCTGGAATTGAAATAAGAAAGTCAGAAGCTGTAACAGTCTGTCTCTTGTATTTTCTTAATAAGTCATTCAAATATTGATGTACATCATCTTGCAAATTTATTGTAAAGGGAAATTAATATCTGTAAACTATGTTGAGATATTAGAAAAAGTCTATATTGGGTATTATTGATAGTACATGAAATACAAGATTCTGGAACTAGTACAAAGACAAATGCTGCTGAATATCATATTATTGTCTAAATTTATTTGAGGAAATAACAACACCTTGCCAGCATGAGATATATGATAGAATTCAGGAAAGAAAAAAAAAAAAAAAAAAA
>JAYKAV010000186.1:11285-30800 GCA_035582835.1 Phoebastria nigripes
AAAACTATGACAGAAAAGTATGTAAGAAATAAACTTAAAAAAAAAAAAAAAAAAGGTAAGATTAGATTGTGTTAAACTTTCTCTTCGTAACTCACTTTAGTGAATTAGTCCTTTTGTGATCCATTGTGGGACAGGGGTTTTGAAGCCAGGGCACCTTCTGCTGGTTTTAGTGCCTTACACTGACATGCAAGGTAACAAGTGCTTGTCTGTCCTACATTTTTTAGGATTTATCAGAGAAATTGAGAATCATAAAATGCAGCAAAGACTCATCCTGAATGGCTTTTGGAGAGGTGGTCAGCACTGAGACCAGCTTGATAGCTTAGACCAGCATGTAGTAGCTGGTCAAAGTAGCTGGACAAAGAAAGTCAACAGTCTATTATTTAAGTGCATCGTGGAAGGGTGAGTAAAGAGTTCTGAGGTTTTCTTGCAGAGATTAAAACCTTCCTTCAGTGATCAAAAGCTTCCTAGCTAACACCTCCAGCAAAAGAATAATTATATTATGAAGAATAAACATGAATAAACACGAACAAACTGTTTAGCCCATACTAGAACTGCAGAACTCAAGTCTTCCATGAAAGCAGACAGCACAGTGACTAGCCTTAGTGAGAACAGTGGTAAACTAAAAAGTGAAATTAACCTTCTGAACTGACCTCCTCAATCTAGGAGAAGCACCTCTGGGGCATGGCACTAGGAACCATGAATGTAGCAAAAATCACCACCTGTGGCAGGAGCCAGTTGCTCTCTTACGGAATTAAAAGGCTGGTGCTAGAGAGGCTGAAAAGCACTATTTTAGGAACATTTATTTCTTGAAATTTTTATGTATTTCAAACCAAGTAAGCCAAATCTTATTGGCTTCTTTGTATTGTCCATGGATAGGATAGGAAACATTGGATAAAGAGAAGCAGCACAGACCAGGAATCATTTGGGCTGACTAGAGGAAGGAAGTATGTTATGAAATTTATGATCATATACAGATAGGGAAAACCTGCTGTAAGTTGACATGTACATGCTAACTAATGGTTTCGTTCAGAGCATTTTGTATCTGTTTAGATATGAAAGTTACACTGTTATATATCTATTTTCCATTCTTTTTTTTTTTTCCTTGGGAAATACTCAGTAAATGTAACTCATTATTATTTATTGAAAACAATGGAATTGTTTAGAATAGAAAACAAAGAATTGCTGTTTTACACTGGTTGACTGTTTTGAAAAATTCTTGCTTACAAATTCAGAGTGCCTACAAAATAAATAAATACTAATAACACTAATACACGGGTGACACATATTTATAAACAATAGTTACTGTTAATAATTGTTAGCACTATTGTGTGGTAYCGTGTAATAAAGAGAAGAATGGCGATTTTTCAGCTTCTTTCTGGAAGAGTAGCATTTTTTTTACACCTACAAAGGACCTTTGAAGCTATATCATGCAATTTAGTTGAAAATCAAAAGGCATGATTTATTTTTATTTTTATTTCTTAAGCAAGACATTTCCAGCTCATTAACAATATAGCTCTGAATTATTCTTAGATCATTCTTTCTGTTTACTGAAAAAGATGTAAGGGTTATATCTAACAAATTCTTGCAATGAGGACAGCAATTTAGTGTTGCATAGGGATAGATGTAAAAAAGACAAATAATTAGAGCTAGTGATACTGAAACCTAACTGCATGAGGCCTGTTTACTTCAAAGAAATTGTATGTCACTACAGTAAGGGGGATGGCAGACTGCCAAGGCAATTTTCTGTTGGGTGACAGTCAGTATTCCAATCTAGAAAAATGCTTCTGTCATTGAAGAATTTGACAATGGGCAAATCAGGGTACAAAGCTACTCTTCAGTTAGAGATACATGTGCGATTATAGGGTCATAGCCACTCTCACATTATTAAAAGAAGTTTTCCCRGTTCATAAGTTCACAGACTACTATAAAATATTTATGTATTTTGGAAAGCACCTTGAACTGTGTTTCTTTTGAAAGTATTTTGAAATGGAAATGTTGTGCTTCAATTTTTTTTTTTAAAGTTTTTTTCTAGTACTGAAGTTTCTAAGTCTGTTAAACTTTTTGAGAGTCTCTTATGTCTAGAAAATGTATTGGAGGGCAATCCTACATTAGTGAGACTACAGAGACAAGATAGTAAATCTGTAATCAACACTAGTGTCAGAAAAAGAAAAAGGCCAGGACTGAAATGTAATACTTTCTCTCTCTCAGCTTTGACTAATCACTTTGAAAAGCAGTGACCACTGCTCCTCTCCATTCCATCCCAGGGAAAGCTGACAGACTACCATCTACAACTCCTTCAGAAGCAGAAAGAAGTCACAATCCAGAGTGTTCTCCCTTTCCCTTCTCAGCAGGCCATGAAATGCAGGGAGCTGAACAGGGTCAACATGTAACAAAAGAAGGCTTCTTGTAAAAGGGTTTTGAAGGAGATAGGAAACACTGCCAAAAGAGACTGAGCATTTTGGGGTAAGGATTAACATGGAAGTTGCATAGAGCGGCAACAGAGAGGTAGGATATCCAAGTAAAGAGGAGAGAACAGAGACTAATAGGAGAGAACCTACAGGTCCAGGAAGCCTCACAAGTCCTTACTTATCTTCCCCATCAAAACCCCATTGGTCTCTCCTAAGCTGAACTTCTCCCTTTAATGTCCCTGAAAATCTCTTTGAGCCTTCTTTCCCCTCCACTAAACCTGGTTCAGACAAGCCTTTACCTGTTTCTAACCAAAAATGAATTCTTATCTAATCTAACCAAATTTAAATTCCCCACAAAAACATACTTTGTTTCCATTATCATATCCCCCAATAGGTGATATGATGCTCCTCAGAACTAAGTGTAGAGGAGCAGTTTCATTCCCAGATGTGCTCATGACCTGATGTAGGATACTGGACAAGCAACACGCTTTTTAGTGCCCTGTTATCTGTTTAAAATGCATGCGCTTTTGGGCAGAGACTATTTTCTGTTGCAAAGGTCAAAAGGAAAAGCAGAACTGAGAAAAACAATGTATTTAGACAACTTTTTTTTTTTTTTAATATTATGTGCTATAAGCTTTTGTTTGTGTATCTCTACACTATCAAATTCCCTTTCAAGACCTCCACAGGGATTGCAAAAAAGTAAAGAAATATTAACTTCATTACAGTAAGTTTGGCTAGATCAAGGGAACAGAAGGTACAAAGCCAAAACCCTTGTGCATAAAAATATGTTTCTCAAAGATAAAGAAACTTCTGAAGAAAGAAGAAAAAAAAAAAAGAGATAAATTAAACTGATAGTTTGGCTTTAGAAGACTTTCCTGGAAAAGAGGACAATTTCTCCGAATTTTGTTAAATTATTTCCTTAGTCTGCTGCACTTTTGATTTCACTGGACCTTGAAAATCTTGTATACAGGAATAGGATAAAAAAGACTAATTTTTTTTTATTAACAGAAAAATTTTCATTTTTACTATTTCATAGCCTTTTCTGTTTTCTACAGATCTTAGATCAACAGTTCAATTCAATTCAATCCTAACATGCCCATGGCATTACAAACAGTCTTTGAAATTATTATGAAACAATGCATCAAATCTTTTGAAGTGACAATTTTATGCTTGTATTTCCTTAAATATCAAGGACAGTTTACAAATGAATCAATTTTTCTTCCTGATTCTATTATATGTTTAGTCATCTAATTATATTATATGATTTACTGATCAAGCTGCATATTTTACTAATCAACCAGTACACTTTTGTGAGTTGCTTACTTTAATATTTGAGAACTTACATATTTTACTGATTGATTTACACAATTCACTGATCCAATTGAATATTTTATTGATCCAGCTGCATAATGTGAAAATCCAGGTAGACACAAAGCTGATTGGTTTTTAGCGATACTCTGAGGACTTTTTTTTGCCTTTAAATATTATTTGGATACAAAATACTCTGGTTTTGGACAGTTTGTCTGCTGTTGACTGCTGCAGAAATTATCCCTGCACATTCTACTGCCATTCAAGTTTTAACGTTATCTCCCTGGCAGGGTGAAATAGCCAATATTGTGCTGCCAAGCCACTGGTGCCCGTCGTAACTAGTATAAAGGCAGCTCAGGGAAAATTTTTCTACTTTTTTATGATGGCAATCTAGCCAATCTGAGGTTAAATTACCCAATAACAGACCAGGTATACCCTAACTGAAGAGATGAAGAACTAAGTAAGCATCTGATACCTGTAAAGGAAGAAAGGAAGCAGAAAGGGACTGGGGCATCTGCACAAGTTCCCTGAAATGGGAGCTGGGGAGGAGTCTTTCTAAGTAGAGCTCAAACTTTTACTTTTCTTAGGACATTTATGTACGGGAAACACTTACTTAGAGGTTGCTTGTCCTGGTTCCTGCTGGGACAGAGTTAACTTTCCTCCCAGTAGCTGCGGGGGAGGGGGGTGGTGCTGTGTTTTGGGTTTGATATAATAGGAACGTTGATGGCCCATTGATGTTTTGGGTGTTGCTGGGTGGTGCTTGCACCGGGGGCTTTTCGGCCTCCCATGCCCTGCGAGGTGCATGGGAAGCTGGCGGGGGGAGCATAGCCAGGGCGGTTGACCCAGCTGGCCAATGGGGTATTCCACACCATGTGACGTCATGCTCAGTATAAAAACTAAGTGTGGGGGGGCTCTGGGTCCCGGGATGGGCTCTCGCGTATCAGGCTACGCGTCGGTTCGGCGGGTGGTGAGCAGTTGCATTGTGCATCGCCTGCTTTGTATATTCTATTGTTGTTGTTGTTATCACTGTTATTATTACTGTTCTACTTTGTTTTATTTCAATTATTAAACTGTTTTTATCTCAACCCGTGAGTTTTCCTACTCGTGCCCTCCCGATTCTCTCCCCCATCCTACCAGAGTGGGGGGGTGAGTGAGTGGCTACGTGGTGTTTAGGTGCTGGCCAGGGTTAAACCATGACAATGCTGAAGTGAGAAAGATGGACAGAAAGGTCAACTACATATTCCCCATCAAACACATTAGTCAGAAGGAACTGAAAAGTTTTGAAAAGGCCAACATCATGAAACTGCCTGCTGGCTTCTCCTATGAGAGAAAAGGACTTTGAGAGTCATCATGAAAGCTTTACTGGTATGTACTACCATCCTACCAAAGCTGGAAGCAGATAGGAAAGTACAGGCCAAACAGAAAGCTGGGGAGAGAGAAGGAATCTCTGTCCCACGAAGGATCAAGAGGACTTCTTGCAGGGAAGAGCAATAAGGGACTCCAGTACAAAAGGCCAAGGTGACTGAGATAGATACTGAGATACAGCTTGTAAGAAGAAGAAAATACCAGTGCTAGGTAGGTTTCTGCAAGATACTAGGTGGTAAATCTCTGAAGGCTATGAGCACAGGCAAACAGGAGGATTGTGTGTTGGGAAGTTCAGAATCATTTTTCTGGGTAAATACATGGGAGTTTTAATTCTAAATCCTTCTGGTCATGTGCAGAAAGAAGGGTTAATGAAAGCACTGCAATTTTATCATTGCTATACAGCACTAATCATGGTGGGTTATACAGAAATTACATTTTGTAATGCTGCATTGTAGCTCATAGTCCTTGAATTATACATTTGGTATTCTGCTTTCCTACAAAATATTCCACAGTGTTGATTTACCATGCTTTGGGAAATATATGGAAATGGCTGTATTTTATTTCTACTACTGCTGAACTGCTACAATATATTTGTTATTTCTGAGTAGTAAACAGCCATCATACTTTTATTTACACAAACACATATATATGTATATATACCTTAAAATAATTGCATGGGGACTTTTTTTTCATTCAACTTCTCCCTCATTTCTTGACTCAGTATTTCTGTGTTTTCATACCAGCTTTGTCTGAGTTCAATAATACATTACCAGTGTCCATTGCGAAAGAAATATTTCTGTTAGCTTTGTTATTCAAAAAAAAGTAGCAGTAGGCTAAAGCATAATCTATTCCTTATAATACTGAAAAGAATGTTGAGCAAGTTACTTAAAACTCTACATGAATAAAGTATTGGAATCAGGCCCTAAGGGAAAGCTAAGTTTTAATGGTTATATGCATAACATTCATACATTTCCTTACGCACAGCATTCAAGAGAACAGATTCCATGCTGAGTGTTTCTAAAGTGCCACTTTACTTGGAGCAAAGCAAAAATTGATATGTTTTTATGACCCTTACCATTTCTTATGGGAACAAATCCTACCTTTGAGCTAAGTATTAATCTGTGCTCATAATAACCATCAAAAGTGCAAGTGAAAAGGAAAGTGAATGAAGACTTCAAAAAATCTGTCCTTAGTTTCTTTCCATCCTAACTATAATCAAATAATATTTTGAAATTTTAATAAATAAATATTTTAAAATGAATTAATTTTCAATTTGTACTTTGGTGACAAGAGTCACCATAGCACTAGGCATAATGGAAATTGAGGAAATAAAATTTATTTGAAATTCTGCTATTGGGTTTTTTATAGAAAGAAAGATTCTTTGCTTTGAAAGAACTACTTGTCAAACTTAGGTTAATGAGGTGATATTGACTATCAAGTTACTGACCATGTGTCACTCAAAAGATACAGGAAATAGGTTCGTATTTAGCATAGGGCTTCCATTACTGTAGACTTACATGTATTTATGCAGCTCGCACATGTAAATATGCCTCTACCTGTATAATTTCATCTTTAAATTTTTTATATGAAGACATCACTCTCTTTCCCTTTTTGTTGTCCTACTGTAAGAAAAATTGATAAAACAGGCCAAGATTTTTTCATATAAAGAGTGATTTCATTAAGAAAAACTTTTTGTATACAAGCTTATTCTGTTCTAGCATTTGGCTTGTCAAAGTTAATGGAAAAATTTTACTGAATGCAGAAGTGGAAAGAGAATCCTAAGAATACGTTAGAATTCTAAAAATACTTTCTAAAAAAAATCTTTAGAATTTGCTAAAAATACAGGTCTCTAATGACTGAATTAAAGAAGTCAAAAATGTTTGACAATTTAAGCACGGATAGAACGTATTTTGTAGTCATTATATACTGGTGATTCAGAAACAATTCTAATCACTCTGTGTGATAGGAAAGAAAGTATTTGCATTAAATTTTTTATGCATAAATCACATATTGATCCATGAAGACAAAGCCAAGAAGATCAAAATAACACTGAAGGATGGGAGGTATTACCATTCACTGTCTTACTAACTTTTTTTTCCCTCCTGGGTATTATACGTTGAATAAGTTTCAATTAAATAAAGGTAAGGGTAGATTAAATGTATGTAACAATGCATGAAAATAATATAATAATGATGCTTTTTATGTCACTTAATACACAATGTTAAAAATAGTTTTAGATATTTGATTTGTATCATAAAACCACAAATCCTGAACATAGTCAGGAATCGCCCTTTAATTAAAAACTGAAAAGAATTTTTTTTTTTTTTTTTTATGGGATACAACTGTGTTAACTTGAATTTACAAATGTCAAGGGCTCTTATTCTGAGGATTTTTTTTATATTTTCTTTCTTACATCTTCTCTTAAAAGTTACATTTTCATTCAAACAGGAACGATTTTGCTAGAACCACCACAGGTATGAATGAAAACTCAAAGTACAATATGAGAAGCTCAATTAGGAGGCAATTTTAAATTACCTCTTTATAAACCAGATGTATTTCCTATTTACTTTTCATTTATATGCAAAGAAAGAAAGTGAAGGACTGTTATTAAAGACTGTTCCAAAATGTGATATTATCTCTGTCTCAGCAAGAATTGCAAGAATCAAAGAGAAACTCACATATTTTGGCATAAAAAAGCTACTAATTGAAAAGTGTCCCACTGTTTCATCTATTTAGACTGCATGTAATATATTAATCCACTTTTGTTTATAGATGAAAATAATCAATAATTATATTAAAACTTCCAGGCCACACTGTTAGAATGACACCCARTCTGCTAATAAATAACCCTTTCTTTTCCATGTTTCCATCTGAGCCAGTCAGTATGGTTCCCGAAATTTTTTTAAAGCAGATCAAGGAGACACAACATTTAGGTATCACCTCAAAAAGCGAAAAGGATTTTGTCTCATATTACAGATGAGGTATCAGTGAAGGCCTTTTGCAGGTATTACACAGCACCAGAAATTACCCCTTTAATCTTTTCTAAAATTGAGTCTGTGATAGAAAGAAGTCCAAAAAATGTTGTTGACTTCAGTACCCTTACAATTCTTTTGGACCACTAAAATAGGACTATTTTGACCATTCTGGACCATTACAAGTTGAAAAAGCACACTATACAAAGAAAGTCCAGGAGAAACAAGCCTAAGTGGTCACAGTTCCTCCCAACTGCAATGGAAAGCAAGCCAGCTTCCAGGCTCGGCATGGAATATTATTGTTTTGCTCCAGATTTAACTCCCTTTTCTCTCCTTCTGCACCATCTTTTCTTCAAGAGGCTACCAATAATGTCTCCACACACCTTAAGTACATATTCCAATATTAGCAACAAGACTGCAGTATGAAGGAAGACTAGCAGTAAGATTTCTTGGGCAATCACACAGCCAATCTGCCTTACCCTGTGATATGGTACATGAGTCTTCAGTGTCAGCTTTATTTTGTGAGAAACCACAAATAGAATCCTCCTGCTGACCCAAGCACTTAAAGGGCTGGTCTGCAGTATTGCTGAGATGAAGCCTCCATTGGAAATAACATGAGCATTCAACTGTGGGAGCAGAGTAGATGCTAGCATCTATAAATTCCACCTCAAAAAAATTTCATGTTCGGGAAAGTCAGTGAAAACACCAGGGCAATCCTTATATGTCTGATATTGGGGGAAAGGCAAGGAGAGGGTTGATAAATATTACMAGATTTGCCATGCAAATTTCCATATCTTCACACTCATTCTCCTCTTCCCAAACACAGTCAAAGTGCTCACATACCTCCCGTTTTGATACACATCTTGTCCATTCCTCTAATGTCTAATTGTCTAATCCCTAGATCCTGCACCACTGATGGGCCCGCGCCTCACAGTAGCCACATTGCTGCTACCAAGCACAGCACTGCTAAGCACAATGCTCACAGCTAAGCACAATCTGCTTTTTCATACCTTTTTTCCACAACAGTGTGCTTGACTCATGTTCTTGACTGCCTAAGTTACAACAGGCTCAAGGAGGAAAAAAAGCATAGTTTTCCAGACCACTGCAGTCATGCTAAGATGGACAGTTATAACATATCCTGTTGCCTCAAGCTTTATCTCAACATCTACAGCATGCTAAGAACAAGGGCTTTCAACAAAATCTCTACAGCCAGTCATCCCTGAGCATAGACTGCTCCTAGGTTAACAGCAATAACTACTAAAATCACAAGCCTCTTGGAAAACTTAAATGCATACCATGTCTGCCAAAAGATAACTTACTGTGACTCACAATCTGTAAAATTCTGATGATCTAAGATAATGAGGGAATTATCAAATGCTAATGCAACAGTGTTACCATAACGGCTCATGATGACTCAATTCTAGAGGAGGTAACAGATATAAATAGCAATGAATACTGTTTGCTAAAAAAAAAATCAACATGAAGCATTGCAAAGGATATGTGTGAATAAACCTAAGGATTTCATACTTTTTTTTTTTTTTTTTTTTTTTTACTATGGCTCCCAATGTAGCCTTTTTTTTTTTTTTTATTATTTGTTTTTTACCACTTTCCAGACTCTTTCTTTAACTAAGTACTAAGACATAAGCATCCTCATAGCCAAAGTTGTTTAGGGAGTTAAATCGATTTTTACACACCAAAAAAAAGTGGTTTCAGTGTCTGTATAAACAATTTATGAAAGACAGCTTATCTGAGAAGCAGGGTTCATGAAGATCTAGGAGAATAAAGAAAAAGTGTTGAAAAAAGATTCATCCTGAACAGGATATACGGTCATCTTTCCCATCTCAATGCTACTTGTGGATATCCAAAACTCAATACAGCGAGTATATTTCCTCAAGTCTTAAACGGCCCCTGACAATGAAAAAAACCCCTCTTTCATGAAACACATGGGCTCAGCTTTTCACATTTAAATATGTATTAATTTTCTGCACCCTGGACTTCTAAACTCTAAATTAAATATTTGACATTTTTGAGGAAAAGAAAAAAGTCTAGACAGTCCAATATGCAACAGCCTGATTATGCAGTAACTTGAGCAACCTAGGCTGTATATGTCTGACATCACCACATTCAATGTTTCATGAGTAATCCATAGAGTTTACCCTTCAACATAGCCTGCAAAAATTCTTTCTCACAACAGTGAAATTGTAAATGGCATGGGAAAATGAGAAACCCTTTCCCCTAGAAGTCCTGTCTCCTGCAATGAGGGGGTTAAAGTATGAGCCTATCATGATCATTATTGTCTTATTATTCAAAAGGAAAACACTTATCACTCAGATTTAGTAATATTACTTCAGCAGAGGAAGATAAAGTTCTGTAGGGTACTGCGTGTATTTGGAGTGAAGTTGCCTGACAGCACTATGAGAGGCCTCTAACATTTTTAGCTTTAGAGGAATATATAAAGTCAATTATGACCTCTGTTTCATGTATTAAAGGGAAAGAGAACATTGATAGTAAGAATAAATCTGTGTGCAAAGAAAAAGGAAAGGAAGGAAAGATGATACAGGCTACAGTGAAGGTACAACAATTCCAATGTAGATTATGTAGGTAACATAATATATGACTTGTCAGGACTATGCTGTTGTGTGCCCATCACTGCAACCACCATTCTTTCCCAGTGTTCATGGCCCTAGTCTTTGATGTATCATGACATTATTTGTCAAGGATTTGTCTGAGGGTTAAGAAAAGAGTGCAGCAGTATTTCATAAACTGTATATGGCAGGATGATCTTTCTGTTTTTTATTTGCATAGCATCTAACAGACAGGGCCTCTTGCCTATGAGTGTGGTTCACAGATGTTATGGCTATACAATAATAAGTAAAAGAGGAACTGCTGCTTTTGGAGTTCCTTTGATTTCAGTTCTAGTGATTTTTGATCTGCACCTTTTCCAGTGGAGTAGGGAAGAAGAGAGCTAAGCCATAGAGCCAAAGATCCCATAAACCCCTTAGCTGACAGCAAATTTGCAACCAAACTGTATTAAAGTGTTTGGGTTTTATGGAAGCACAGTTTGGTGGGTTTCAAGAACAGCTACTTCTCAGCTTCCTTGAGACATGAATCTGTTGCAGGTAAAACAAGAAAGGTGACCATTATGAAGACATGTTCACGAGACATGACAGCTGTCCAGATAGAAAACACACCTTTTATTAATCCACTCCTCAAAACATTAATATGCATTCAGTAACTAGCCTTATGAATTTAACAGTATGTTTTCCATTACTGCATTTTTATACTTGCCAGGGAATGACTGTAACAATAAATCCAACTTAAAATCACAGGCATCGATTCTTTACTTTTCAGAATCTGTCTTTGCAGAGAGTTATAAACCACTGAAGGCGAATCCACAATGTCAGAAGGCATTATCCTCATGCAAGAAAACAATTGCTCATCCCTTGAAAGAAACACAATCATTTCAAATGCAATTACAGCTACATCCTTGAAAATTTTCASCCCTAATCCAAAATTCAAGACCCTTCTATAAAATGACTTTTGGAATAGGTGTGGGAATATTAAGAATTTATTATAAAAATTCTTTTATCATGTCGCCTATTTTTATACAAAACTCTCCAAACCACTGAAGTCTATTCTGGTAGATAAACTATACAAATAATTTGAATTAAGTGTTTATAAATAATGAAAAGTTAAAAACTCCAAAATTAATACTTCATTGACACTGTTATTAATTCAGTATTGCATAACTTGCATGCTATAAAAGCTATTAAGAACACTATGTCTTTTTTTTTCTTCCRGATTATTACAATGTAGCTATTTTAGAGAATTTAGTTATGCAAATTATTTTCACATTACAGATCAGGCAGTAAATCAATAGCACAACCGATGAAGAAATTTTGGTCTTCCAAATTGTTGTTCAAACTGTTGTTCAGGGCAGTAGTCAGTAGATAATRTTCTTGGATCCAACAAAATATCTATATTAAGCAAAATGTGTTGATTTGTAAGCATAGAATAAATAAAATAACAAAACTGAAACTGATTCTCTAGCTAGGGCACCTCAGAAAGGAGCAGATACAAAGATAAGATGTGGATAGAAAATAAAGGAAACATCACTCTGTGCTGGGTAAAAAACTGGCTGGGCGGCCAGGCCCAGAGAGTTGTGGTGAATGGAGCGAAGTCCACTTGGTGGCCGGTCACGAGCGGTGTCCCCCAGGGCTCCGTTTTGGGGCCGGTCTTGTTCAATATCTTTATTAACGATCTGGACGAGGGGATTGAGTGCTCCCTCAGTAAGTTTGCAGACGACACCAAGCTGGCCAGCAGTGTCGATCTGCTCGAGGGTAGGAAGGCTCTGCAGAGGGACCTGGACAGGCTGGATCGATGGGCTGAGGCCAABTGCATGAGGTTCAACAAGGCCAAGTGCCGGGTCCTGCACTTYGGCCACAACAACCCCATGCAACGCTACAGGCTKGGGGAAGAGTGGCTGGAAAGCTGCCTGGCAGAAAAGGACCTGGGGGTGCTGGTTGACAGCCGGCTGAATATGAGCCGGCAGTGTGCCCAGGTGGCCAAGAAGGCCAAYGGCATCCTGGCCTGTATCAGAAATAGTGTGGCCAGCAGGACTAGGGAGGTGATTGTCCCCCTGTACTCGGCACTGGTGAGGCCCCACCTCGAATACTGTGTTCAGTTTTGGGCCCCTCACTGCAAGAAGGACATTGAGGTGCTGGAGTGTGTCCAGAGGAGGGCAACGAAGCTGGTGAAGGGTCTGGAGAGCAAGTCTTCTGAGGAGCGGCTGAGGGAACTGGGACTGTTTAGTCTGGAGAAGAGGAGGCTGAGGGGAGACCTTATCGYGCTCTACAACTACCTGAAAGGAGGTTGGAGTGAGGTGGGTGTTGGTCTCTTCTGCCAAGCAACTAGCGATAGGACGAGAGGAAATGGCCTCAAGTTGAGCCAGGGGAGGTTTAGATTGGACATTAGGAAAAATTTCTTTACTGAAAGAGTGGTTAAGCATTGGAACAGGCTGCCCAGGGAAGTGGTGGAGTCACCATCCCTGGAAGTATTTAAAAGACATGTAGATGAGGCGCTTAGGGACATGGTTTAGTGGGCATGGTGGTGTTGGGTTGACGGCTGGACTTGACGATCTTAGAGGTCTTTTCCAACCTTAATGATTCTATGATTCTATGATCACTATCAACAGAGGTGAGTGCTGTATACATTACGCAAAAAGTAATTTATTAGAACTGAAGGAAAGAGAAAAAGGGATTTTTTTTATGCTGCTGTATGTTTCATAACCAGATTTAAGGGATAACACAGAGAAGTTTTATCTAATGTATTACATTTGCTTCTATAAAATTCAGTCAGGAAAATTGCAAAGAATAATACCAAAGACAGAATCAAAGTTTTAGGTTACTGTGTTATTCCTTTTCTCTTCCTCTGTAATATGGCATTGACAAAGAAAGCACTTTCAGAAAAGTATTGCTACCTTAGGCAGTTTAACCATGAAGTAATTTTCAAACAAGCTCCTGACTAAAGACTGGAAATGAGCCAAGTACTTAAAGAAACATAAGAAATAAAACTCTAAAGCTAGAAATATGTTAAATATCTAGAATAATCTCCATGTTGCTGGATATGAAATGCTGAAGGTTTGTGAGAAGGGAACATAGCTAATTTGCTGGCTTCAGAAATGTGCATTGTAAAAAAGTATGAAATAAATTAAATAGTTTGGGTTCAGTATAGCATAAGGAAACATCATTATTATTAGTCACAAGAAAGAGCCAGGAAGTTTACACCAGAATTGTTATTTGTAACAATAATTTTAGATAGTGCTCTTCTGGGAAACCATCCAGAGGGTATGTATTAAATGGAACAGTCTGCCAGCATGCTAAAAAGAGGCAAAAACTACAGTACTTAGTGAAAAAAACCCCCTGAAACTAGAAACAGTATACAGCTGCAGGTAAGACAACAGGTTGTGTTAACAGGAGTAAAACGTGAAAAGAGACGAGACATTATCACTATACAAAATTTTGTTGAAAATACCCTCCTCCAACTGTTTCTGTAAACAGTAGGACAGATAACTTTGGTAAATGAAAACAAACAAGGCGAAGAACTGAATGTATGCATTGCCTTTTAAAATCTGTCTCTATAGTATAGTAGTAGAGTAGGCAACTGAAATCAAAGGTCTGTATTTACTTCATCAGACAGACACTATTATCTGCCAGCAGATTTTATAATGAAAGTCATATGAAAATAAATATATTTCACTAGTTTGACTGCAGAAAAGCATGATTGTACCATAGGAGAAATTATACTGATCAAAATACAAAATTCAAAATAGCTAATAATTTGCTGCTATACAGTAACTGAAGTTTAAGGAAAGCCAGGTAGGTCTCTTACATTTGTGAATATTTGTGATTAACAAAAAGTGAGTGTGAACTGACCACATTTTCTGAAACTAGGAATTCAGGAGACTCCATCAGCTAAAAGCAAAATCACAATGATCTTTCTTTTTAGTCTAGTTTTAGCAAAAGTTACATAAATCTAGCTAGGCAAATAAGCAAGCTTGTTGATATACTTACCTGGTGTCCTCCTTTTGCTGCCTGCTGTATTTAAATGTGGTGCCTGGTACTTCCCTCCACTTCTGAGATACGACATATTGCTTTGAAACACTGCAATTTATTATAAACTTACTTAATGTTTCATTGCACTCTTCTATAAACACGTACATTCTTAAAAAAACAGTAATTGCACCTATATACATACCTCCTGTAAGTTTTCCCCAGGRCTATATATTCAGCCTCACAAAAGATTTGGTAGAGATTCTATGGGGAATTTTATTACCATTCTCAGATAGAAGAAGAAATTTGTTTAACTAAGAGCTGACATTTCAAAAAGAGTCTTTGTGGTACCTACCACTCTTATGAGGGATTTCCTGCCCTGTCATGCTGGATTATTTACAGAGAATGCCTGTATAAACAAAGCCTGGAGGACTCCAAAGAGCTGGAGGGCCACCAGATACTCCATAAGAAAAAAGAGGGCTCAAAGAATAATATCTTGATCAGTGTAACTTTGATAGTACTGGAAAGCTACTGGAATATGTTCTTACTGTCTGATGTTTTTCAATTTCCAGGAGACCAGTTATCCTTTCAAAAAGGATTAGGTTGGTTGACATGGTATGTTGTAGATAAACCCACACCACCTGTTTTAATAATCTCATTATATTTTAGGGTCATATGGATTCATTGCTTAATTCAAAATTATCTTGAGAATTACTGACATAGGCAATTAGGAGTGAAGGGTTAATGTACTTGGAATAAGGATTAGTATACTCGTAAAAAAATATACTACTTAAATAGCTCATGATGGAGACATGGAGTTACTGGAGACAGTCCAGCAAAGGACCATGAAGATGATTAAAAGACCGAAGCATCTCTCCTATCAGGAAAGGCTACGAGATCTGGGACTGTTCAGCCTGGAGAAGAGAAGGCTCCAGGRGATCTTATTAATGTATATAAACAGCTGAAGGGAAGATGCATTGAGGATGGAGCCAGGCTTTTTTCAGTGGTGCCCAGTGACAGGACCAGAGGCAATGGGCACAAACTGAAACACAGGAGGTTCCCCCTGAACATCAGGAAACACTTTTTTACTGTGAGGGTGACTGAGCACTGGCACAGGTTGCCCAGAGATGTTGTGGAGTCTCCCTCCTTGGAGGTATTCAAAACCCGCCTGGACACAGTTCTGGGCAACTGGCTCTGGGTGACCTTGCCTGAGCAGGGGAGGTTGAACCAGATGATCTCCAGAGGTGGCTTCCAACCTCAAGCATTTTGTTATTCTGTAATTCTATGATTGGGTGATAGTAGCAACTAAATATATATTAAACCTTCTTTAGCATACTTAGCCTAATTTACAACAGCATGTTGTAACTTCTAAAGTTCACCAAAACATTACTTGATTACATCATTATAAAATACACCACTGCTCTTGTATATCCTAATTCCTATATTTCTCTAACATTTCAATTCACAATTTAGTCTGCTGCCGTTAGTTATTTATTTACTTTTATAAGTACAGCCCATGGTGGATTTCTATCCATAGAGAAACCTCTCCCTCAAAATATTCTCAAAAGTTATTGTGCATAATACAGTCCTTCAACACAAAACTTTCAGAGAAAAGAATTGGTTCTTCCACTGCAATTTCCATTAGCAGTTAAATGACATTATTCACCCCTAACTGGGAATTAAAATTCCTAATTTGATCTGAAATTATATGAATGGATACGACTATTACTACATGGCTCTTGAACCATTTCACAGTTTGGGAAACTGAAGTGCAGTTGGATTTGAAGGATTTGGCTGTGATCACAGGAGATCAATGGCAGGGACAGCATAAAGGACTAGTCAATTGACTTCAAGATGTGAGCTGTATTTAGTCAAAGACTGCTCATTCCTTAGCTTTCTCCTTACTCTACTCCTCTTATTTCATCGCTTGGAAGTCAATGACAGACCAAAAACTATCAGTAACCTTAAGCTGAAGAGTAAGTGCATATTTATGAAATCTATACTTTCCAGAAGACAAGAGATTAATGTCATTCTTAGAATCACCAGAACTAGGAATCACAGAATCAGAATGGTTGAGGTTGAAAGGGACCTCTGGAGGTCATCTGGTCCAACCTCCCTGCTCAAGCAGGGCCACCTGGAGACAGTTGCTCAGGACCGTGTCCAGACAGCTTTTGAATATTTCCAAGGAGGGAGACTTCACAACCTCTCTTGGCAACCTGTTCCAGTGCTGTCACCCTCACAGTAAATGAGCATGAATGAGTGAACAATTTTCTTAAACTCTAAGCTTCACAGAATGACCCTTTCCTGAATATTTTTAGTATTTCACGTTGCTTCAAAGATCTGTTACCATTTTTGCCAGTCTTCTTTTGCCAGAAACTTTCTCTATTCTTTTTGTCATCTTCACCCAAAGCTTCTTTTCTGCTAATAGCCAACATAGCCTTTCACTATCCTACCTCCTTCTCAAAAGTTTCTCGTATCCCACACACTGACAATTCCAGGACAAGTTTAATTGGATTTCCAATCTTAAAGGCACTATTTTCAAGTCTCTAACACTCTATTATATTTCTGACAGAGGCAAGCATTGCAATTTCAGATGGGAAAGCATCATAGCTCAAATAAACAAAATGTTCAAAATAATACATAAAACCAACAAAGACTATATTGCTGTGGATTAATCATTAGTATTGGCTAAAAAGCAGTGAGATTCTCAGAAGAGCAATGCTTAGAACTACAAAGGAAAGGACTTGAAAATCTTTTTAAAAGAAAAAAAACAACCTAGGAACATATCAGAACAATTCACTAGTAAAAAGGGAAGGGAGGGAGTTCCCAAATAATTGATGGCTGGTTACAAAAGCAAGATTGGTAAAGGGATTTTTTGAGATAGCATTTTGTTGTTATTATTGAGCCCAGATTTCTAGGCCATTGAGTGGTTTCTCTGCACAGCATAGAAAAATATCATTTTTTTGACAGAAATATAGCAGCCCTGACTGTTGACCAAGATGCTCTCTCAGGCAGCCAAGATCAATTGCATTTGTGGCTGTTACAGTCATGAAGCAACTGGTTTCCATTATATTTAGAATAAAACAACCCAAAGTAACAAGTAGTAGAGATTAACATTTTAAATCTGGCCACTAAATCAATTGAACATGATTTAAATTTCAAATCCTGACCAGTTGTCATGAAAGACACCACGGTGGTTCTGTTTGTCTTTTTTGTTTGTTTTGGCAAGCAAGAAATAGTTGGTTCCAGTCCTTTGGTTGAATTGCAGTTTAGTAATTAATTCCATTCTGTCCACTTAAATGATCTTAGAAATTTCATGGGGAAAAGTCACTCCTCCCTTCTTCCCTAAATGTAACATATTGCTGCTTTCTGCTGTTCAAATACCAAACTCATTATATCCCAAGGCCATGACTGAGTAGACAGAATGAGTTCTAAATGAAACTGTTTTACAGGGAGTGCTTAGGGATTTGTCTTGAAGACAATGTTCTAGACATACAGCATGAAATTGTTATCATTAGAAAATAGGAAGGCTTTACTTTCAAAAATATCCTGTTAGCTATGTTCAAACTGTCTTCTAAAATGTGTTTTCTTGTTTATTAAAAGTAGAAAAAAAGCTCAAAGTATGACAAAATGTAAAAGAAATTCTGATTTCTGACTTTTCTTACTTGTCTTCTTTCTCTGCAATATCACAGGCTAACAAAGGTGCAAGTGAACGTTAACTTACTCGATTGCACTGGTTTCTGGCAAGTGTTGGTTTTTCGTTTTTGTCATTTATGAGAAAGAAATCTCTGGTTGTCACTAATCTTCTGAGGATCAAAAGGTTGGTGAAGGAAATTGAAGTCAACATCAAAACAAACCTTCTGTGAAATTGTATTTTCCTCTGTAAGAGTTCCTTTGAAACTTCAAGAATCTCGCTCCTCTACTCACTTCTGTGTCCCATACTGAGATGAGTGATCTTCCAGATGTCAAAGGCTAAACATCTAAGGTACAACATATTCCCAATATTGAATCACAAATGAAATCCTTCTCATCAATGAGAGAAATGTATTTCAAGATTACAGAATTGCAAACCATATATTTGCTGAGCAGGAAGTTTTTAGTTCACTTTCCAAATGAAGAAGAACAACTATCATCAAAAAGGAATAAATTAATAGGAAGTAATGGGAATGCTTGATGCTCTAAAAAGATGCTGGAGTTCAAGCATTTTCAGTCCTCAGAATTGCAGTAGTGACAAACCAAATAAATTTCAGAAAAACAGTGAGGCCAGATACTACAGTTATTTTACGCACAGAAATCTTGGGAATCCAGTATTATGACAGTTTCAAATTCAAGTATTGAAAATATCTCCTTCAAAAGGATGTTATCTCATGATTCTTTACAATATACTTACGCATAAACCTAACCTTATCTGTCATCAAGATCCTGCTACAACCTGCATGTGTCAGACAAATAATTTTTGTACGCATCAAATCACATGAACTGTTAGGCAACCGAAAGACCACATGATGCTGTCCATTCTTCCCAGGCCTCCTCTTGCACATATTCCACTATTTTCTTTCTATTATTCCTTTTTCCTGTTCTTGTCTTCAGTGAAACTATTTAAAATAGAAAGGAATATTCCTAAGAGTAAGTTTTAAGTCCACAAATCGTTTTAGGTGGCATGCAGCTACCCAAGTCTGAGACAGAAATGTTCGAAACAGAGTTTTTACCAGTAAAGATTCCTAGCCCTTTAGAGTTCCATTAGAATCATAGAATCATAGAATCATTAAGGTTGGAAAAGACCTCTAAGATCGTCAAGTCCAGCCGTCAACCCAACACCACCATGCCCACTAAACCATGTCCCTAAGCKCCTCATCTACATGTCTTTTAAATACTTCCAGGGATGGTGACTCCACCACTTCCCTGGGCAGC
>JAYKAV010000186.1:32315-81437 GCA_035582835.1 Phoebastria nigripes
ACAGCGGCCAGATTGCATTCTAGCTGGGCTTTTGCCTTTCTGACTTCCTCTCTACATGACCTGACGAGATCCCTGTACTCTTCTTGAGTTGCCTGCCCCTTCTTCCACAAGTGGTAAACGCTCCTTTTTTTCCTGAGTCGCAGGAAGAGCTCCCGGTTCAGCCAGGCCGGTCGTCTTCCCCGCCGGTTCTTCTTACAGCACATGGGGACAGCCTGCTCCTGCGCCTTCAAGACCTCCTTCTTGAAGAACGTCCAGCCTTCCTGGACCCCTTTGGCCTTCAGGACCGCCTCCCAAGGGACTCTCTCGACCAGTGCCCTGAACAGGCCGAAGTCCGCCCTCCGGAAGTCCATGGTAGCGGTTTTGCTGGTCCCCCTCCTTACTTCACCAAGAAGTTATTACTGCACATAATACAATGCAGTTATTACTGCACATAATACAATTATCTGGTCACAGATGAGCAAACAAAACCTCACCTACACACTTAGGCATTCCTTGCCAATCCAACAAGTTGTTGGAGACTACCTGAGTCCTGGAATCAAATTCTTTCTCAGACTAAGGTTTTCCAACTCCTTTTCCCCAGAAAAGTTTCATAACATTTAGCTACAGGCTAGTCTGAGTTTACAGCACATGCTCCATTTTTACGAGGTAAAACTGTATAATTGCATAGAATTCAAAATTAGGCTCATGAGAAAAAGGATCATTACCTTCTAGCCCAATGATCCATTTGTTCAGAGTGTCAGGGATCCAGGATTTTGTTTCCTTGAGCTATTTGCTATTCTGCAGAATTAAGAAAGCTATATTGGTTTCTGAACTAGTATTTCTGTGTGGAAAACATACCATTCCAAAGGTATATATCAGCTGAGATAAGCACAGGCTTTATTCAGAGCTGCGAGTCTCAAGCCAGGGCCAATGAGTCTACATTCAGTATTGCAGCATGAAATACCACAATGTCTCTGTAGGTCTAAGCTTAGATGTCACTGAACCCAACAGTAAGCTTAGACTTGTCCCCAGAGTGGATGTAATGAGGATGTTAGCAAATAGCTAACAGTAACGTGGGCTGCATTAGGCAAAGTATTGCCAGCAGGTCAAGGGAGGGGATCCATTCCCTCTACTCAGAACTGGTTAGGCCACATTTGGAGTGCTGGGTCCAGTTCTGGGCTCCCCCGTACAAGAGAGACATGGACATACTGAGGAGAGTCCAGCAAAAGACCATGATTAAAAGACCAGAGCATCTCTCCCATAAGGAGAGGCTGAGAGTGCTGATATTGTTCAGTCTGGAGTAGAGAAGGCTCAGGGATCTCATCAATGTGTACAAATACCAGAAGGGAGGGTGTACAGAAGACAGAACTTGGCTCTTTCCAGTAGTGCCCAGTGTCAGGACAAGAGGCAGTGGGCACAAAATGAAACACTGGAGGGTCCCTCTGAACATTAGGAAACACTTTTTACTCTGGCACAGGTTGCCCAGAGCGGTCGTGGAGTCTCTGTCCTTAGAGATATTCAAAAGCCATCTAGACACAGTTCTGGGCAACTGGCTCTGGGTGACCTTGCTTGAGCAGGAGGGGGTGCCTACAGGTGCCTTCCAACCTCAACYATTCTGTGATTCTTTGGAAACTTGCACCTAGTTTAATTAATAGCTAACACCTTTTCTGCTTTCCTCTTTTGCTTTTTTTCACCATCTAAGAACTAGATTTATTCAAACATTGTTTATAAAAATGGCCTGCTGATGGAACTCAGAAAACATTCCTAAATCCTGTATGATAACATGATCATATACTTTATAGATCTCAGTGAGATCTGCATCAATAATATATTCTGGCAAATCTCAAGTACAACATATGAGGTAATACACCAGAAATCATCTTGCCAATTGTTCTGAACACTTTATTAGTAGTGATAAAAAATACAAACCAGATCCCTGTATTTTTACTCTTTATCTGTAGAATTCCTGTTGGGTAGTATCCACATTACTGTTTAACAACACTAAAACACCTATGAATGTCCTTTGTAAATTATAGAAAGATAAATTCTCTCTCACGTGTTCCTTTTGGCTCTTTATGTACTCTGCTCTTTCATCCTTCTCTCTTTCCCTTTCTGTCAGTCAGTTTATTGCTTGCTTTTTCACTACAAAATTGTTTCAGCTTATTTCTTTTCCTTCATGTTCTCAAATACTTCTCAGAAAGAGAGAAAGAGCTGAACTAGATGTTTGTTCATCTGAAATACGACATTTTATTTTTAGAAAGTGGAATCATAGCTCTTTTTGATAGTCCCAAATGCTTTTTAGATGTGAACTTTAATTGGTTCTTGGCGCTTGTTCGGCTTAATAACCTACATAAAATAAATGAAAGAGTAGCATTATAATTTCCAGGTCACTTCATCTCCTTTTCTATACAACATATTGAAACAGTTCACAATATATTTTTTTGTATTTCCACAGGATTCTTATATCTTCATTTTTTGGATGAATACTTACATATATACTCATTTCACCTAAGAACACCTTACTATTCACTTTTCTTCCCTCTATTATACCCTTGCAAAGTAATCATATGATAGTCTCTCATCCAATGTTATCGAACTGTAAATAGAGATGCTCTGCTCAGCCTTCTCTGCTCATATGACATTCCTCTTGTTCAACTGATGCTTCCCTTCTTCCTACCTATTTTCCACACTGTTTCCCCAGGGTTCTGCTCAGCTGAATTTTTTATCACACACACTTTACATGGTCTCTCTGTTTTCTTACCAAGATAGAGTCAAACAAGCCATTCCTGTGCTGAGCAGAGGATATAACGCAAAACAGAGTCCACAAGGGAAGGTCCTGATGGGTGAGATCCTACTGCTGCCTGAACTAATAGAGAAGAAGAATGTGTTCAGACAAGCAGAGAAGATAAACTGCAGCAGATTTGTTCAAGGATGAAGTAGCACCAAATGGCTTTGCATCAACTGAAACAGAACAGAATTGAAGCTGCTGGGAATGAAGTAGGGTGATTGGGCAAAGGAACTGAAGCTGATGAGATTAAAGACATTTTTTCCCAAGACAAAATCAAGAGGGGTTTCTTTTAGAGTCCCTTCTAAAAGCCACAGTGAACTTAGCATTTAACAAGAAGAATTACTAAAAACTCATTTCTTCATTTCCATTACATAATGAAGAGTTGTTATACCTTTAGGAAGATTAAGTGGAAGCCTGACTGCTGCACATTTTGCTAAATATTATCACCATCATATTTTGCGAAACATTACCACCATCACATTCAGAGTATTTGATGTAATCTGTCCAGTTCAAATAAGGGATGATTGACCTGGCCTGTTTTGACAGCTCATTAAAATTGGCAGTATCGTTACTGTGCTATATCCTAAACAGTACTAAAATAGGGGCAATTAGATGAAGTTTTCAACAACAGAAACTTACGATGGTTCTGTTCTCACTTTGTTTCTACAAGACATCTGAAAGTTCTGTCTCTTTTCTTAGGTGGCTGAATGCCAAACCAAAAGGGGTTTTAGTCATTTCAATATGGTGTTGTGCTGCAGCACTGGATTTACTCAGTACCACATTAGTACAGTGGCATAGTTTTTCATTTGGAATTGGTTGAGAGCTTGTTCACATCCACAAAGGGAAAATCCTAATGACAGCACCCATATGGGCTAACAGAAATCTAAACTGGTAGCCTCCCTTTTAAAGTAGCTAAATCATCCATGCACAAGCTGTAAAATTTATTTTTTCCTGCATACAGAGAGATAACTGAAACCATGTCAAATATTTCACAATGTTTCACAGAACAAGTCAACATAATCTATGCCAAGTAATAATGTTAAGGGAAACATAATCAAAGGAAGCAGGAAGAAATAGTACTAAGAGCACTAAGTACTAAGAAAACTCAGTAGCAAGAAATACAGAGGGACAGTAAAATCTTGGACAAATTACAAGAGTCAAATGTATCTTGGCTGCAGAATAACATCTTGCTAAGATTGCCATATTTGAATTATTACAGACTAATATTCATGTATATAATAAAATATGGTCTTGACCTTTGAACCACAACGAGAAGCTGGCGGCTCATGGCCTAGACAGGTGTACTCTGCGCTGGGTAAAAAACTGGCTGGRCGGCCGGGCCCAGAGAGTTGTGGTGAATGGAGCGAAATCCAGTTGGCAGCCGGTCACGAGCGGTGTCCCCCAGGGCTCCGTTTTGGGGCCGGTCTTGTTCAATATCTTTGTCAACGATCTGGACGAGGGGATTGAGTGCTCCCTCAGTAAGTTTGCAGATGACACCAAGCTGGCCGGCAGTGTCGATCTGCTCGAGGGTAGGAAGGCTCTGCAGAGGGACCTGGACAGGCTGGATCGATGGGCTGAGGCCAACTGCATGAGGTTCAACAAGGCCAAGTGCCGGGTCCTGCACTTCGGCCACAACAACCCCATGCAACGCTACAGGCTGGGGGAAGAGTGGCTGGAAAGCTGCCTGGCAGAAAAGGACCTGGGGGTGCTGGTTGACAGCCGGCTGAATATGAGCCGGCAGTGTGCCCAGGTGGCCAAGAAGGCCAACGGCATCCTGGCCTGTATCAGAAATAGTGTGGCCAGCAGGACTAGGGAGGTGATTGTCCCCCTGTACTCGGCACTGGTGAGGCCCCACCTCGAATACTGTGTTCAGTTTTGGGCCCCTCACTACAAGAAGGACATTGAGGTGCTGGAGTGTGTCCAGAGGAGGGCAACGAAGCTGGTGAAGGGTCTGGAGAGCAAGTCTTMYGAGGAGCGGCTGAGGGAACTGGGACTGTTTAGTCTGGAGAAGAGGAGGCTGAGGGGAGACCTTATCGYGCTCTACAACTACCTGAAAGGAGGTTGGAGTGAGGTGGGTGTTGGTCTCTTCTGCCAAGCAACTAGCGATAGGACGAGAGGAAATGGCCTCAAGTTGAGCCAGGGGAGGTTTAGATTGGACATTAGGAAAAATTTCTTTACTGAAAGAGTGGTTAAACATTGGMACAGGCTGCCCAGGGAAGTGGTGGAGTCACCATCCCTGGAAGTATTTAAAAGACATGTAGATGAGGTGCTTAGGGACATGGTTTAGTGGGCATGGTGGTGTTGGGTTGACAGCTGGACTTGACGATCTTAGAGGTCTTTTCCAACCTTAATGATTCTATGATTCTATGATATTCCTCTGATCTGACCTCCTATTAAATCTGAACTTTCAACCTGTAGGTATAAACTGTGAATTGAACGTAGTCTTGAAAATTGAAATAAATTTGTCCTTAGAAAACTTATTGCTTATTTGTTTTTTTTTGGAACATGAAAATATAGAAAATTTAGATATAAAGTTTTTCTGCCACTTTCATGGTCATTGTAGTGCATACATGATTTGTCTTATGCACCATTTGGATAGTATTAGTATAATTTGCTGCATTTTTCATTCAAGATTTCCAACAAATTTCTTTTAACTTGCCTTTTCTGAAACATGTAGTTGCTTTGGGACATACTTCCTGAACATCTCTTCAGCCTCAGATTACAAAGAGAAGGCGGGTCAGCAGTTTTAAAATTATCCATGTTTCTGTTCAGATTTGATTTAGGGGGAAAACTTAAGTGTGTGATCTATCTTTAGCTAGCAATTAGAGATGATCATGTCTCAGGGTATGGTGTATTTGAAAAAGCTTTGCCATCAATGCTTCCCTTCTGGCAGGTATAGCTAACCTAGAAAGGCTATTTGGTTGGAAAAAAATTACAAACAGATTCTATAGCACATAACTCAAAAGATAATTGTGCTAACCTTTTGAATACAACAGATCCAAAAGGGGGGAGATTTTCAATGGCAGATTTTTCCCAGAAGGCTTTTTGGGGAGTTTAACCAGCTTAGATAGTGAAATCATGGAGTAACCTTAAAAAGTAGTAGTGAGAAGCTGATATTGTTTCTCGGTGAACTCATACAGTTCAATAAAAGGCAAAGGTTCTTTAATAATAAAAGATACTTCAGTATGGCTGGTAGCTGAGTAAAAGACAGAGATAACCGGAGGTTTTGTTGCCCAGCTACTGAATCTTTTTCACTTGACAGAGTGATTAACTCTCATAAAGTCCTTTCTAGTGTGCTGGAAATTGTTTTATACTTCAGCTGAATCATTTAACAGGAGTTCTATCTTAGTTTTAACAGTGTTGGAAAGAAGAAAGCAGAAAAACATTTCTGAATTTCACCAATCACTGTTTGGCCATTTTCTAAAAGTCTGCATAAATAAAAGTTCTATTTCATACCACAAGAATCTGCCACCTGTTTTAAATGATAAGTAACATTTAAATAGCCTTTAGAACACAAAAGAGATAGATTATTTACCTGACATTGTTCTCTGAAAAGCACTATCTAGAGTAGTGACTCTGTGGTTATACATTTATGCAATCACAGTAGTTGCAGATTTTTCTCTATTTCAGCTATAAGGATCAGATATTCTCTTTATGGAAGCAGTGGAGCATGCCTTCTTTCTCAATCCCTCTTAACTGAAAACTGCTAAGAACTCTGCAGGAGAGGAAAAGAGATTGGATTATGAATGTTCATATAGGTGATACACCTTAAAGAAGAACAGTTACAAGTACACTATTTGTATATCAAAAGTCTGAGTATCAACACACATCCTGCAGAAAAGCTCAGAGTCCCTCCTTAAAAAGACCCAAGGACAGCCTTTCCAAAAACTAAAGGTTTCAGTACCACTGTGAGGCTTAGCAGAAAGTGTGAACAAAGCTTCAGGTATTTGGTTTTGCTATATTATTAGCAAATATTCTACAGAGAAGCCACAAAATTGCCAGACTTATAGCGGAATGTGCCCTAGCCAAATAAGGTTTTATTTCTTTGTAAAGAAAGATCCATACAGAATCTCATAAATCTTGCAAAAGATCAAGATACAGTCAACTATTCAGTGAGATAGTCTTGTGTCATCACTGAAAGCTCTTTAGATAAGAACGGCCCAGAGATGTCTCCCTCTCAATTTCTTGTTGTTAAATATAACACTATAGATGCTCTATGTACTGACAGGAGCTCCTCCAGGAAGACTTGAATGGACTTCACCTCTATATTCAGAAAAGCGTCATCTCTTGAGGATCACCAGTACCCTTAAGCTAAAAAGAAGGGCACACCTTTTGATGTTTTTCCTCTGCATTTGAGGGATGAGTGAGAGTATGGGTGCCAATATGAGTACCGATTTGGTTAGATGTTACCAAATTTTCCCGAGTTTCCTGAGCCGAGGTGAGGAAGGACAACAATTATTCTTGTTCTCACTGATAAGAAGGACTAAGGATCTGTCCAAAGCAGATCCTCCCCATTTCTCTCTCCTCAGGTTGCCTTTACTAGCCTAAGTTCTTCATATTGGCCCAACATACGAGCTCCATGAGCTCGTTAACCTAAAGAAGATGCTTTGTTATGTTCACTCACAACCCTGTTTGATAAGCTGCACAAAAGTTGTACAGATTCAATTCTTATTGGTTAACTGTTTTTCTTCTTAGTGGAAGAAGCATTGGTTATGGCAGTCATCTGATAAGGCCAATTTTCTACCATACACAGTTTTGAAAGTGAGTGCAGAGGCTGAAGCCCCACACGCTTCAATTCATGCAGCAGCAGCAGGAGACAGCCTCTGCTCTGAGAACAAAGAACCGGAATAGCACAACAAATTATCCTCTGAAAAAGTTAATAGACTCTTCTGAAGAAATTACAGGAAAAAGCTATTTATAAACTAAGACTGCTCAAGTTGCCAAACAGTTGAGAGGAGATGAAATGTCTTTATGTGGTCTTCTTGCAAAAATGGTAAATGAAGTGGATTTTTACTATCTTCCAGCAGAAAAACAATCGGTTATGATGTTTACATATTACCAGTTCAGTCACAATGTGAGTGCAAATATAAACACTCTAAAAATAACATTCAACTCCAGAACAATATAAAACATTTCCTCACATTTAAAATTTACGTAGAAGATCAGTATTTTTATTTTTCTCACAATGTGATTGCCTTGGATCAAAGACCAACTTTTTTGAGTGTTTTCAAAATGTCTAGTGTGTAAGGATATTACTATAAATAAAACCAAAGTATTTTTGGCTTGGCATGCTGAACAGCAATTGTACAATAATGGATTTGGCATGCCAGTCAACATACCTCAAGAATGCAATAAAGAACTGCACTGTATCCCACAAATGCTCTATGGAATTGTTTATACTAGGAGTGACAATGAATTTTCATGTATCCAAAATTTTCAAGGTTTTCAATAAAGTTCGGYACAATGAATGCAATATTTCTTTTAAAATCTTATGATATTAACAATTAACATCCAACTAAAGAGTCTAGCTATAAGAACCAAAGCAGATTTTAGTTTTGCCTTTCAGTAACCTGATTTATTTGGTATTATACTTTGTTATATTTTCTGCTGAGATAAAGGTTTCATACAAAGATAATTTTAGCATGTTTGGTGTCAAAAGGTTCACAAGTAAATCAGATAAATTGAAGTATACATATTTCTGAAGATAGTCATTTGAGCATTTTAAAAGAGCAACTCACACAAATATTTGGACATTGGCTTTGTTTTGTACTGGACTCAGTAAAGCAYATTCACAGTCATGGATGTAGACACTACTCAAAGGTTTGCATAATTAAAAGCCTTGATTAAGAAATGAAACTTTTAACTGCACTGATTCAAGTGTGCTCTCAATCATCATGATTGGGTATCCGTAGAAAAAGTAAAAAAAGTACTTCCACCTCTCCAATTTTTTTTCCTGCAGTGCCCACAAATGAATTGGATTTCTAGCTGGTATTTGCACATAGGTTTAGTAATGTAGCATGTTTTTCACAGCATGACTTGGTTTGGGACTTGCAGTAGGGAATGAGTCTGTGCTCCTCATATTTAATTTGGACTGCTACTTTTTTTTGAGAGACACYTTTTCCTAATTTTATTCCTTTGACCTATGCCGTACAAAAGTAATACAATTAGTGTCAATATTTTTAAATGGTGGAAAATATAACAAAGCACAGCCAACGTGCATCATTTAGAAAATAATATGAACAAAATAGCTTGGCAATATGTTAGCAAGTATTTGGATGTTACAGTTTAATATCTCCACCATAAATGTGTCAGCTCAAACTAAAAGTGCATTGTATACTGCTACATTGTAAGGACAATGAAACTGAATCCATCTTCATTTTCATTGTCCAAATGTGCAATTAAACCCTGCTGATGTGGTAAATATAAAGCCGCTTTGTTGCTTCAATGTGAGGTTGATTATTACATGGAAACAGCCTAGTTTGAGTTTAAATGAGAAATCAAATTGATTAGCATATAATTAGAGATAAACAAGCAGGCTCATATAAAAATCTAACCTCATGCTAGCATTGCCTGTTTAGTTAAGTAGGGCTCAAACTGAGCTTTCCATTTATAAACATAAATTGGACTTAGAAACCTGAAAATTGCTCTGTCTCCTGGCTTTCAGTGATATGATTCAACATATTTGATACTCTATCATTGTGTACGGACATTTAGAACACTGAATACCAATATGTACTGTGACAAAGTATGCTGAACTTTATATTTGTGATTCAAGTTAAAGCTTCTTATCTACTATTTAAGAAGCAAAACCTTGATGGCTTAATGGATAAAATGCTGATCTTTCTCAGGCCACCTTCCAAGCAATGAGCCCAAGTGAAGTGCTGTTTGTGGTTAATCCTACAGAATCAGGACACTGCATCCTGCACAATCATCAATTACTATTCAAAGAAGACTTGAGGATGTTTACACAATGTCCCTCTAAAACTATTTTAATGGATCATAATTTTTTTTTTTTTTAACCATATGATCATATACAACATCGTTTCTAAGTGTAATCTTAAGTGTGTCGAAAAAGAACCAGGAAGATTTTAGACTTTAATTGGAGCCTTTTTTTAACTGGACTTCACCAAAAAAGTTTAAATGAATTTAAGAGACATCTCCCATTCAGGCAAAGCTAGAAATGGAATTTAAACTGTTGCAAAGACTGATCTTGCTTGGTGTTCTAACTGCATTCAGTTTGATATTTGTGATTTGCTTTGGAAAACATTTGTTAAAAGTGTCTTTGCAGGTTTTATTACAGTAAATGAACAGCATGAAAAATAATTTATTTTAAGTCAAAATATTTTAAAATATAATTGCTACTGCTTACCTGGATCCCACTAGAATTTGCAATCCTATATTTAGCAATTATAAAGAGACAGATGAATCATTCAGGATTTTAACTGGACCCTTTCAATTGCTTAGATTCAAGCTAATCCTTCTTATGACACTAATTGGAGAGGGGTATTTAAGTTGTTTATGTTTTTCCTTGAATGTGCTTCAATGTTTAGCATGTCACACACTGTTACTAGCCTCACGCATATCACCTCATCTTTATTTTTCAAGGAAGTAACTGAAGGAAGTATAACTGCAGCTTGATATCTCAAGCAGCTAGCAATAGTACACTGGGTTAATACTCAAGATAGAGAGTCACTTACATGAATGGCAACTTAAAGAGATACTGAGTTCATGTGGAACATTTCCATTACAGGCATTTTACTTGCCAAACACCATAATGCTATGCTTAGTCATAATCAAACATCTTGCTTGGAAATTGAGTTGAAATTAAAATTCTTTCAGACAGAGAAATGAGAAGTATAAGGAATATTCTTCAAACCTCTCTGCATAAATAAAAGTTAAGATCTCACCCTTGAAAGGTTTTGGAGAGGGGAAAATACAGGCCTTAAGATTGATTTAAATGAAAACAAAAGATTGTCTTTGCCAGAAAGATTTTTTATTCAAGATAGATTACACCCAAATCTTTCTTGTTTTTGCAACAGATTTTTCTGTATCTCCATAAAGCATTTATTCCTCAGTGCCCCAACAGGCTGCCCAGAGAGCTTATGCAGTCTCCATCCTTAGAGGTTTTCAACGTCCTGAGGTTTCTTCCAGCCTGAATTATCCTGTGCTTCTATGAGGAGAGAATGGAAAGATAAACATAACACATCTTGTCCCCAGAACTGGAAAGATATCTGTCAGAATGTGTGGATTCTATGTGCTCTCAGAACGAGAGAGATTTTGCATTAATGTTTCTGTATAATTGTAAATAAATGTGTCTGAAGAATTCCCTACTACTCAAAGATTAACCTGATGACAAGGATAGGATAGCCCATTAGTGCTGGGAAAAAAACCTCAAATGTCTGCCAGCTTTTAAAAAATACCTGTTAAATGAACAACAAAAATTGTTATCCCGAGTTTAATGTTTCATTGGATAATTGCTTTTCAGCATAGTGAGGTAGACCTGACATCTCCTTGCTTGATCAGACCATTGTGGTGGTACTGTCTGTCATAACCAGGCAGCCTGACCTTTTAAGTCAGCTAAAAAGGCCAAACAAGCCAGATTCACTGCTGCATCCTTTGGAAATGACAATAAATTCACTGTGAGATCTCAAAGCTAAGCCTGCATTTGAACAGAGAAATTCTTGCGTTTCACTACTTTTTGTAGTAGTGAAAAGAAAGACATTCCTTTGTCTTCCAATTATGTTTCCAACGGTTCAAAGTTGAAGACTTCGCAAGGTCTTTATAAAGTCATATCTATGTAGCAAACAGTGGGGCAATAAAAGGACTTTATTCAGCAGACAGTGCAGGCGGGGCTAGCAAATGAAGCAATCAGAATATGACCCAATTGTCACAGACATGTTCTTACCTTTCTCCGTGACTTCTCCTAAACATTTTTTCCCCTCACTAATGGCATGTTTTTAAAATATGAGAGGATGGATAAAAGTATTTTTCTGTCACCTGAAGATGTGCTCTGAAGATATAGATGTGAAATTGCTGATTACAGAATCATTTTTCTGAAACTTGACCTAATATAAAATGATTTACCTCTAAAACTTAGTATTTGATGTGAGCTCCTGATTTGGGGGGGGCAGGGTTGGAGAGAAAGGTAAGATAAGAAAATAAGAAAAAAATCTCTTCCACAATAGAGGAGAAGCTATCTCTATCTTTCAGAAAATAAAGACAGAAGAGATTTATACCTGTAACTGGTATAAATACTAAAGGGATGACATCCTGCTGGAAAAAGTGGTTGAAGATGACCTTAAAATTAGACAGAATGACCTTTATGAATTGTTTCCAACATCTGTTACTTGATATTCCATTTCAGGATTCCATTCCATTTCTTTCTAGATTTTATAAAAAAAAAAAAAATGCAAGTGGAGGTCCAAGGAAGCCAGGAAATACAAAACAGTTGCAATTTTCACTACAACAGTCAAATTGACAGTCTGGAGAGAAAAAATAGCCTCCGTGCAGCAGGAAATGAAATAAGAAAAGATGTCCTTTTGTGAAACTGTTGTTTCTTTCTCGGTCACTACAGAAGTTTCTGAAAAAGGCTGGTAATACAGTGGAAAAAAGCTATCTCGTCTGAAACAGGTGAAAATCTTCCTCTTTTCATTGGGAGAATAAATAGCCAGAAAACAACAGTAGACCAATTTATGAGTTTTTGCCCACTGCCTTCAAAGGTGGTTTAGATTCCAAGGGACTCTTTCATAATAGAAAATGCTGTGCAACGCAAAAGGATAACCAAGCAGAAGGTCTGTGCACAAAGTAGTGCAGGACAGCTTTGTATCACAGAGAAAAGAATCTAGCATAGGTCTTAAGAGCAGTATCACTAAATCAGCATAGGGTCACACTCGCGCTAATAAACCCTGCCAAAGCTCAGCCTGGTCACAGACCCCTGACTACAGAGCTATCAAAGTTGTTGCTAGAGCATTCATTCCATGATATGATGCTCATGTAACTAAAGTGTTATCTGGATTTCTTCTGGACCAAGCCCTGAAATCCAAATATAATTTCCTCCTTATTTCTTTTGTAGGTAAAGCTTTGAAACAGAAATTTCACTTACACAACTTCAAGACCCAGACATCTAAGAATCTTCAAATTCAAATAAATTTCCTGGGTATCTGATAATTATGTGAGTTTAAAAATATTCTGTGTTGTAGCTATATATGATCTATTGTTGCCAAAATGGAAAAATGATATAAAGAACTATTTTGTTAATATAAATGCCTATTTTTCCCTTAGTAATTAATACTTTAGTGGAGCACATGATGAAAGGTGGGTTTTTTTCCTCACAGTCTTGATTTTTACTAATACTTATTCTATTAGCTGGCTTTTAGTATAGAGATGCTGCATACACAAGTTCTCCCCAGAATATGTATTTTAAAAATCCAGATTTTTATTTGATGAAAATAGTTGACCTCTGTAAGACACAATACTTGCTAACAAAAGCAATGAAGCAGTGTATCTACACATTCAGTAACAATTTCTCCATCTAAGTTGCCTGAGATACAGGAGTCACAGCAATGGTATAGGTCATTCCAAGTTGTGTAACCCTTGCTAATTCAAAGCACTGATCTCTCAGTTGTGATGTATATTTCTGCCATGCCTCACAAGGGAGAGGTTAAAACAATCCAAGCAGAGTTGGTATTTTAATTATATTTCAGTGCAATAACATAAAGATAAAGATTTAGCCAATGTTGATTAAAAAATAAAATGCAAAGGCTTTAAAATTATTTCTGAGAGGAGTTTTGTTGTTTTTTCATTTGTATTAGGGTTCATTTGTTTTACACTTCCTTGAAATTTATGTTGTGATAGTCAAGGAATAAATGACAAAAAAATCAGTTCTTATTTCAGTGAAAGGTGATTACCTAAGTGTTATAGGTGATTTTGAGTCCTCTTCCTCCCCATCCCACCTACAGTTTTCTGTTTCAACAGACGTTTTCAAAGGATGCAGTGCTCAAGAGATTGCATATTGGCTGAATTCTGTTGTGTTTCAAACAGTCATTATTGAAGTAAGAAAAAGCAAAACAAACCAACTGCTGTCATGTCTCTGCATTTCATCAGCTGTTGCAGATTCCCAGAGCAGAAACCAGACATGCTATCGCTTTGTTCTCTAAGTCCAGTTCGCAATGACAGAATAATATAATTGTAAGATGTTTGTCACTGGGATGAAGTACTCAAGATATAACAGCTGAATAAAAATTCAGCACTTCTACACTTATGACAGCTGATTTATTGCTGCAAACTCTTTAGGAAAGCACTTACAGTATCTTCATATCACAAAAAAATAATCTGTTCCTGAAATACTTCCCTGACATTCATTATTTCCTCTTCTTCCTGAACTTCCTGTGCAGCCTTTGATATCACTGCCCTGCAAGTACATACAGAGAATAAAGAAGTGAAGCAGTGACAAGTCTCCAGCCAAGTCTCCACACCAACTAACTTCAGCACATTGTGCTATCCATTCTAGCTCTTACATTAATTTGTTTGAAACCATGCAATTTCTGTGTGTTTATTCATAGACAGTTGTGCTCTAGGTTATTTACCTAAGTCTATCATGCAGGTATAATTCTTAATCACACAAGAATAAAGGCAAACTGGATGATAATTTCCATGGATTGCCAAAATACTTTTGACAAAGGAAACTAATCAGCCCTAGCGTAAGAGCATAGCGCATCAGAAGTGTGAAGATCCTTGCATACCTAAATAATTTGCTTAAAGGCAGGAAACAGGTGGTAGGAGTACATTTTGAGTTTCCCCACAGTCAACAAAGAAATGTCACCAGAAGAGCTCTGCAGAGGTCTGAGCTGGGATCTGTAATAATCCACATAGCCAGCGTAACACAGCAAAACAGACCAAGGAGTGAAGTGAAGTCTGCTGGTGAGTCTATCTCACATTAAAGATAAAGGCAGACTTTGAAGACTTGTAGAAGCATCTCGTAAGATTGACTGACTCAGCAATAAAATGTCATATGAAGCTTAAGGCAAACAAACGTAAAGTGACTTATATGGAATAATCACAGCTTCATATATTATCTTTACAAGAGATGCTGAAATGASTGCTGTTAACCAAGAAAATGATCTTGGCGAGGGGGGCGGGGAGGGAAGTGGTGTTGGTAACAGGCAGTTCCATGAAACCACCAGCTCAGTAGTAGAGACCCATTTCTAGCATTTTATTTGCTTTTTAATTAGAAAAGAATGATGAGCCAAAGAAGAACTTCATTATTCCACTGTACAGGTCTATGAGTTACTCCCACTTTGAACACTGTGTGCAGTTATTCTCCCTCATCTACAGAAAGAATATAGCACAGCTAAACATAAATTGTTCAAAGAAGGGCAACAAAGATGATCAAAGGTATGGAACAGCCTCCATATATGTGTTGGTAGTCAAGAACTTTTTAGCTTGGAAAAGAGGTGACTTACAGGGGATGTGATAGAAGTTTAGAAATCACAAAAAGCACAACAAGGGTGAATAAAGACTGACTGCTCATTGTGTAGTACTCGTCAGAGCTTTGTGTCATCCATTTGTTAAGACAAATCATTATGTTACAACATGAGAAGTTAAAGAAAATATGTTACAGCAAGATACTATCCAGCAAGATACTATCAATCTGTTGTTTTCCTCTGTAATCACATCACTTCCTATGCATCCTTCCATATTGAAAATGCTGTTCAAGTTTTGTTACATAGTGCTTCTTTAATTCATAACCCAGAAGGAAAGTTTAGGAATTGTTCATCACAGAAATGGACATAGAATTACAGCATGTAATCAGAAATCAGAGAGTCAAAGAACCAAAAATCAGAAAAGAACATCAGAAGCCATGAAAAATTCCATGCTGGAATTTTAAACATCATTGTTCAAATTTATGTATTTTCCTGGAAAAATATGCTGTACATAACATGTTTAACCACTCGTGTGGAAGGAGGTTGCATTGGACAGAAAAGAATTTTCTCTGAGAAATTTTGAGGGAAAAGAAAATCAGATTTTGTATACCATGTATTTCAGAGACAACTGGAATACAATTTTCCAGTAAGGATATTTAGGAAGAAAAGGATTTTTTTCAGTTCATTTTATTTCAAGTTGGTTTTTTTACCTAGTAGACTCTACTACCAGTCTGTACTGGAGCCCTTACTGTAGCCAGATCTGGAGTCATATTTTCCTATATGATATATAGGATTAAATCTCTTTTTGGAAGGGTTTTAAAAGAATACATGACATACATGAAACAGGAGAGAATGGGTGGGCAACACAGGGAAAACTGAAAAGTTTATGAAGTTTTTGTTTTCTATTATTATTGTTAAATCACTTTATGTATCTCAGTAGCATGCTACCTATACCATGTCACGCATAAAACTGTATCCTATCATATTTTTTCATTCTATATTTATTAAAATGTTACAGGCAGCTGCTACACAATAAAGACTGAAAGTTCCCATTTTATATTCTGCTTACCATGCCTTCAGGATTAGGCTCTGTACAGAGACAGGTACGGAAACCTGTAACTTATGACTCCCACTGCAGTTTAGGCAGGAGATAGCATCCAAACAGATTAGTGTTGTCAGAATTTCAACTATCTGTTCATGCCCTGCAGCGGAAAATTAGATATCTATAGGATTTTGCTAGGAGAAATTTACATGCCCAAGGAATTGAGTTTCTTTCACACCAGAYGAGGATTCTGAGGATCTACATTTTAGATGTTATTGCCTAAATCCCCTTGTAAATCTACACATAATGCTGCACTGCCATAGTACCACTGGGATTACAAAAAAATTATATCAAGTCAAACTTCTTTAATTTTTCAAATTCCAAATGAACTATACACCTAAATATGAAAGTAGATCTCACCAAAGTTTTGTAAAACAGACCATTGATAATAATTGACAGTAGACCATATATGCTATACTAACACTTGGCAGGTTTTTTGGTTTTTTGTTTTGTTTTTTTTTTTTTTTATTACTTAGCCTAAGAGCAAATCCTGGAAAAGATTTTGTCTCACTTGGCAATTATGGCAAGAAATGATTTAGGATCTACTGTAAAGATGCCAAGACATGCAATAGTTTGTCTCAGAGAGCATACTGACCTGCATGTTAAGATAAAATGCTGGTGTTTTTCTATGACTCAGACTTAAAACTGTATTTTAAAGGACATTAAAAAAAAGAACTACAGCTCTCTATAAAGAAGCAAACAAAAAAGTTTAATGTAAAGAAACAATGATAGGTTTTACTAGAACAAAACACAACAAGGTCTGTGACTTTTTACAAGATACAGCCTACATTTCTATTTTGCAATTCAATTCCAATTGGTTATTGCTGTTCACATTTAAAAATACTTTGCAACACCTTTCTTGTTTAAAATGTCTAAATATTGAAGGATGAAGAGGTAATATGGGTGCCATACCTGACAAGCCACCAAGATATTTATTACTCAAGAAAAAGATACTCAGCAGTTATGAAAATGTATGTGCCTTTCTTTTATTTTCCAGGAATGAACTGAAATTTGTCTGCAATCATATCTGAAATGCTCTCTCCTAAAAGAAAATGAGAATCTCTTAGCTTCTTCTGAGACACCTGTATACAAAAGTACTATTTTGTAGTTATGATAATCTACTGCAAGATGCCGAGAACCCCAGGTCACTTCCCTCTCATTTCACACTGAAATAGCTGAGTCACTTTAATGTTGGCATCCTCCAGAGATGAGGTTTCCATCAATTTTTACCAATAAAGTATATTGAACTCTTCAATCAAACACAAATTGGAGCAGGAACCTTAGGAATGTAATGATTTTTACTGTACTTAAACACATCACTGAAGTGAACTTGAAATCATAAAACCTTAAGAAAGCAAACCCCATACTGTCAGAGGTTTGAGATTCTAAACGCTGTGATTTGACATCATTCTTGCAAGGACATTTTACTTAATAGAGTTTGTCAAATGAAAGGTGTGGTGTTGTGTGTTTCTGTTTCTTTGGGKTTTTTTTTTATTTCTTAAAGGAAAAAAAGAGATTGCAAAGAGAAGACAGTCCTTAAATGTGCTTAATAAAGGCTGCATAAGGCAGATGAACTGTTGCATCTGTTATGAGAATTTGTCTATACATGACAAAGTCTGAACTGCAAAACTTCTGTTATTCCATTAATTTTAAACCTAGCTTTTTTCATTCAAAATGTCTGCAGAAGGAAGAAGAGAAAGAGAAATTGCTGCAGACAGCAGGTGGATGACCTTAAGTAAATACCTTCACATATCCTTAATACTCTCCTTAGCTTTAAAATGAGGATAACACAGACTTTCTTTAACAGAGATATTAAACAAACAAAAAAAAAGTTAATAATAATTAGAAATAAGAAAATAACCTTGTCCATATATGTTTCTGAGTTGCGTTGTGCAAAGTTTCTTTTTTGACTTTTAAAAGGTAGATTTATCTGTCAGTGATGTAAAATAGCTATAGTGCAAAAATAAAAATAATATATAACTGTTGAAATAGTTTGAAATGCATTAAAAAAAAAAAATCAATTCAGTCAGCAATATTTACTGCAGAACAAAGAAAGAAATCAGAATGCCAGAGGTTTAAGTCTGGCCAGTTTTATTCTAAGGGACAAGAGAAAGAATGACAAGCCACAAATGCTGAGAAGTTGTTAATGTACTAAAAGAAGTTGTTCAGCTCAGGACAACCTAAAGTTACAATGCCTGCATAATATTTTTGTTGTTATTATTATTTGCCATGTATTTTCCATGGAAGTCTTACCAGTAAAGTACTTGGTGTGATTATTAAACAAGAAGGGAAAACTTTGAAAACTTTGGGTTTTGCAGTCCAGATAAAGATATTTTCCCTTGAATGATCATTTTCCAAATCTATCTAAACCACAGGATGAAAGAAATCTGCTTATGCAAAACACTGTATCTACTTTGTTTGCCATCTCTCTATTAAAGTATTCAAACCAACAGCCAGTCTAGAAGGAAGTGGGAAGAATTAGTCGATTTAATAMACAAAAAAAATTAACAAAAAACCAGTGACAATTACCATTTGTATTCTAGTGGTATAAATACACAGGTCCATGTGTCTCTTGTACTTTTCCATTCATACTAAGGGATAGTAAGGAATCTGCACTGTATTGTACATTCTCACACCTTTATGCTAAGAGTCAGGGTGAGATTAGTCACCATATTGATGAAGGATCAGTGGCTGTTGTTCCTGACTATGTGAAACAATACATGTCCCAGACAGTGCTGTTGGGCAGATTACAGCTGTGCAAGAGCCTCCAATAAGTCTGAGATATTCTATTCAAAATTGTGTCTAACTTTGGCAAGCATAATAACAAGCATAATTACATAAATGCTGTCCCTATACACACCAATTTTATACACACACATTTAAATACTGATATTTTATACTTATCCCAGCATTTGCTTTATTTACATATGCATATAAACATATGGTGGATTAAAAGAAAGCTAGGACAAAAAAACAAACAAAAAAAACCCACAAAACCTTGCTAATTTCTTTTATAGGGTAATTAAAGCAGAAAATCCTATATAAAGGCAATGGAATAAATACAACCCAGATCTTCTGCACTTTAATCAAAACCATAAAACCACTCTGTGATATTTTTAGAATTCAGATGGTCTATCACGTTATCCTTCTGTCTTTCTTATACTCTACTCTTACAATATAGAGTATTCTGGAAACTTAGAGAATAAGAGGTGCAGTGAATCAAAAATCTGTATCTCCTTTGCCCCCCTATTTGATGATTCAGAGAAACCTACTTATCCCAGCATTCTCTGCATTTGATTTATTTTAGCCTTTCTGGACCACATAACCATTTTTCTTGATGGTGCTGATATGCCTATTAGTTAGTGTTGTCATCAGATACATACGTCTACATCTCATAACTGGAAGTGGCAAATACTTTAAATCTCTATACAAGTTTTGCAAAATCAATGTCAATTAATGTAATCAATTGATCACAACTTTGAATTCGATCTGGGCAAATCTTCCCTTAAAATGAGCAACCTCCCTGCAAAAAAATCAAAACCAGAAAACCCCAAATCTCTACAGCTAAGTTTTATTATAACACAAGATAAAACACTGAACTTCTTAAAGAGAGACGTGCTGTGTAAAACAGACTAGAAACACAAGTGTCTGCAAACCAATCTGTCCCCTTGCCCTAGTTGTTTTACTCAATCTTTTTCCTCAGTTCAACAGCTTTAAGGGTTATCTGACTTGCACTAAACCCTATCCAGTCCTCTCTCAGTCCCTAAGAAGAAATGGCTTTTGTCCTGCAAGTAGGAAACTTTGCTGTATCATCTCCCTTGATTTCTCAGGAACCTTTCCTCATTTTCTGTGAGTCTTAAACCCTCTTAGATGACCCCATCCCCACCTCCAGAACCCTCTCCTGGCTCATGGTAGTAGGAGACAGGAGCATGAAAACAACTCATCACTGCTGCTCAGCTCCTTCCTTCTTAAACAAACACCACAACACGTTGCAGAGGAACAACAAGAACAAAGATATGTCACAATGGTTGCAAGTTACTCAGACAGTTATATTCAGAACCCCAAAGACCACATCAGGAGAAGCAAAATTTATAGAATCATTAGGAAATAGATTGAAAAAGGAAGGAAATAAAGTACACAAATGTTCAGCTTAAGTTGCTGGTGTTCAGACATGATGAGACTCTTCAAGAGTCAACCATCCATTGTAAATGTGGATTCCTAAAAGAAACCACTTAACATCTCTATCACTTATAGATTTATATAAGTTAAATTTTTACAGACTGAGTTGCTCCTTATTATATCTCCCTTTCCCTTCACAGGGGAATAGATAGTTGTATCTTGTAAAGAGCTGGATTCAGTTCAGAAACCAATCTGGTAAAACTCACACCATAGTTTTATCATCAGTTAGTTAACTGTTTATAATACCTGATAGCTATCCAGTAGTCTTAAGCAAGTCAATCCACTGGCCTTTAAAATTAAAGCAAGTAACATTGAAAATCTGTGCTCTCAAACCCAATCCTTTCATTTTCTTAGATGCAATACTCCAATGGGATTTAAACCCCAGCAGGCAGCTAAGCCTCACATAGCCATTCACTCACTGCCCCACCATGGGATGGGGGAGAGAACTGGAAGGGTAAAAGTGAGAAAACTCRTGAGTTGAGATAAAGACAGTTTAACAGGTAAAGCAAAAGCTGCACGCGCAAGCAAAGCAAAACAAGGAACTCATTCACTACTTCCCATCGGGAGGCAGGTGTTCAGCCATCTCCAGGAAAGCAGGGCTCCATTACACATAACAGTGACTTCAGAAGACAAACACCACACTTCCAAATGTCCCCCTACCCCTTCCTTCCTCTTAGCCCAGCTTTTATTGCTGAGCACAACATCATATGGTATGGAATATCCCTTTGGGGGTCACCTGTCCCAGCTGTGTCCCCTCCCAACTTCTTGCCCACCCCCACCCTACTTGCTGGCAGGGTGGTGTGAGGAACAGAAAAGGCCTTGACTCTGTGTAAGGAAAACATCCCTGTATTATCAACCCTGTTTCCAGCACAAATCCAAAACATAGACTCATACTAGCTACTATGAAGAAATTTAACTCTGTCCCAGCCAAAACCAGCACACCCATCTGAGCCCCTAACATGATCTGATCTGTGGGAAACTGAACAGCTGCAATATATAAATGATCAACAGAGACCTAAGATATCATAAGCATGTGATTGAGTTTTACACTTTTCAACAGGTGATTCCAATCCTTTTGAGGTCAGCACAACAACTAATTTATTGAGAGGTGCAGTCATTGTTATCTGGTATTTTGCAATATCCAGTATGATGCTTTATTCTAAAGCGTATATAAAAAGGGAAGAAAAGCAGCTTGGAAATAGTTGGGCTAGATTCCATGTGTCATTTAATGCTGTTTTGACTAATTCTTCATGTTTAGATAAGAAAGAAATACATTAGATCTTGACATAGCTTATCTTCATTTTAATTAGTACTGTCATCCAACCAAATGGCAAGGAAGTCAGGATGCACATGTGGAAAGACAGTCTGAAATATGTAATCAGATAATATTTTCCTGGAGGTACACTATGCAATGTTACACAATCATAAAATAAAACCTCCAAATAATTTACCTCTACAACGTAGTAATTCCAGTCTCTCCTTCCCCCAGCTTTCCTCCATTTGTTTTTGCTAAGAGTTAGATTTCTTTTGAAAGAAGAATGTAGGATACTAAATTAGTAATGTGATAGTTGCTAATATGTAATTTCTTTAAACAAATACAAATGCCATTTGCAGTAATGAATGTGGTTTTATACACAGGAGAATTTAAATGATCAAGACAGACCTGGATGCATCTGAAGCCTTCAGAAAAACAGAAGCCCAGGAAAGAAGAGCAGAGTTTCATTATTCTTAAAGATAAGCCAGACGTTTAGTCAAACCAAGAGTTTTACTTTATCAGAATTCAGATAAATGTATTATCAGAGCCTTTTAATATTTCAATTCAGTTGTCAACAAAATGCTTCATAAAAAGCTCCGATTTATTTTACCATACTGCCTGGACAGAAATAATAGCCATTGTATGCCTTGAACATTTGTACATTTTACTGATACAGGTAACAGGTAATAAGGGTCTGTTATTACTGTCAGGAAATGGCAAGAATCTTTTCCTGATTTTTTCTTTTTTTCAGAACTATTCTGGATCTTAAAAGCTTAAACTGATGACTACATAATACCAGAAATGGTTATAGAAGTTCATTTTAATATGATACTTAAAAGGACGGCCCTGTTTTAGCAGCATCTCTCCTCCAATGGCTATTGTATTTTTTGCCTCATAATCAGCAATGTACATAGAAGGCAAGTATTTGTGAAGTTCCATACTAGACCTTTCTGGATCTTTAAAGTGGGAATAAATGTGTCATCACTTATTATCATATAACATGTTTAAACAACAATATCTGCATGTCAGCACTGAATCATTACCTTGTTGAAATGATTGCAATTGGAACATATGTGGCATCAAACTTGTAAATTTTTTATTCAGTTTGGCAGTTGGCAAAGATTAATTACTATGACCAGAAAAACAGGCTTGAAAATTAACTGTTCTCTAACTGCAAAATCTGACTAAACTACATTTCATTTCTAAGACAGATATCAATATTTGCAGCAGTTTTTCAAAAATTTGAGTGCATCAAGTATCATATGTTGATTTTGGAAGAATATCATTTTAGTTTTCACATTACGATACATTTTAAAAGTCACTTATTCAGTGTTAGTATATAACAGAAGTTATAAGACATACTTAAATTTAATATATTTGAAAAATAAATATAATTTATTTATTTATAAATATCAGTAATTTCCACACAGAAAAAAACTGAACGTACTGTTTTCTTTGCTGCTGGATATTCATACTTGTATTTTTGATTAGTACATGAGAGATTTTACCTTCCTAATAAAGTATTTAAATAATTATAAAACTTTGAGTCTGACAGAGATGTACACAACCAAGAATTATCATAGAGAGAAGCCAAGGGTTAGAGATATATTAAATTATCAAAGGAGAACAGTAAAGAAGGAAAAACTTTTATAATCCTGAATTTACACATCATTAAGAGACTCAAGGTGTTTGATTTATTTCAGAGGTTTATGATGCCATTGGTTTTTTTTACAAACTTTTTTTGGTCTATGGATAAAATTTAGATAATTTAGATAATACTAAAAGGAAGGTGACAGAGAAGTTAACACTTGATGGTATTTTATATGCCTTAGGAATTCAAAAACACTGGTATTTTGAAGTGTCATAGAAATCATGTAGTCTAGCTTCACTCCTGTTCCAGAGAGTAGTCTAGGATTAAGAAAGCCCACCAGGGGACTTGTGCTGAGAATACTTTCAGCTGTTAGAATTCCTAAACTTAAGCTCTTAGCTTGCACCCAACAATATGATTTTAAAGGCGAAGCTTTAAGCAAATGACAAAACTCATTTAGTATACAAATCTCTTAGGTGTGGCACATTTTGTATTACTGAAACATATAATTTTCGCACACACTTACATTTTCTATTTTATATGTTTTATAAACAAAACATTGTGATTGTAACACAGGGAAGTGACAAAATCTTCTGTGATTATGAAATGTGTTGCACATAATATTCATTAAATCCCTGAGCTTTTTCATGTACAGTTAGTGAGCTAAAATTTAAAAATGCACTAGATGATAACACAATACGGTRAGAAACTTGTATAGGTGTTCATGGTTCATGTATAGGTTACAGCTTGATTACTACCACAAACATATTGGAAATATAGTAAAAGAAAACAATTTTTTTAAAAAATAGAAACTAAAGGAATAGATAACAACTGTTGGAAGCCAGGCTGAATTAGGCATTTTTTAATATTTCAAGCAGATTAAAAATGGTACCTCAGTCATTAAAAAAAAAAAAAAAAGAAAAAGAAAGAACTATGGCTACTATGCAGTGAGGATGATCATAGAGAGGATAAAATAAAAACAGATACATTGTCATGGTGTTGGCCAAATTAGATAAATTTCACAAGATCCAGGATGTTTTAAATAATAAAAGATTAATTTCTGGTTTTGTCTCCCCAATTCCCCAAACTTTCTTCCTATTCTGAGCACAACATATTTTTTAGGTAAATTTCATATGTACTGCAGACCCCACTAACATCCTCTACACAGTCTGATTCAGTCTAAACATTAGTCCTTTCTGAATAGAACACCATTTATAATGAAAGCCCATATAAGGAAAAACCTGCAGTAAGTTGTCTGGTGGCTCAACAAGATGTAAAGTTGACAGCATAGTAAACTTCTTGTTCAGCACTTCAAATCAGTAGTCAAGCAGAATTTTTGAGAACAAATACAATATTGTAGAGAGAATATTGTATGAGTCAGAAAAAGACACTTTTCTGGTATATTTTCCTTTCCTATGACTTTTAGCCTCAGATAAAGAATGCAGATCAGTGCTGACACCTTTGATATAGCTACAAACTTTGAGTAACTCTGGCCATCTAGTGGGGTATTTCCTTTCAATTTTGCTCTTAATAGGAAAAAAAGACATAGCCACCAGTGCATATACTTGATCATTTCCAGCTGTGAAAACAACATGTTTCTGCTGCATACTACTGGTTCAACATTTTTAAATCTGCGTGACTCCCAACAGTATCCGTCAGTCAAACCAAAAGCGTAATTCAAAAGAACGCAGTCAGTGGAAGAGTTAGTTCTTATTCATCAGTGCTGATGTTTCTCTAGGTGTCTTTGGATACATTAATAGAATCCAGTCAAAAAGAGAGATTAGCGTGAGAACTGATAGAGATGAACTGAAAATATTTGGGAGGCAAACTATTGTCGCGAATGAGTGGTTTTGAGGCCGCTTAAAGAAACACCGGCAAAGGTATCAGCAAAAGGTGATTTTAATAGAGATTTATAAAAGTGCGACTTAACAGAATTCGATGGCAAGGTCCACTCTATTACTTACTACAGGGATTAAGCAYACACAGGGAAAATCATGTCGGAATTTGGATTGGAATGATTTTTACAGAGATTTGAGGAAAAAGGGGTAYGGGAGACCCTCCCGTTGAGTYACGGGGTTCAGAGAAGACCYGGCTGAATCCCATCTTAGTCTCAGACTTGGACAACGGTTTGTGTCTAATACAGAAAGGAATAAGGAGATCCTCCCATTGAGTCACGAGGTTCAGGGTAGACCCCCTCGCTTTCTAAACTCCTTCTCAGAGAGGAGTCTAGGTGCGGCTGAATCTACCCCTAGTCTCAGACCTGGTCAACGGTCTATGCCTAAGGGATTGTGAATGTTTAGCAGCAACTTAAAGCTTCATCACAGTTTGGAGTAAATTATAAGTTTTAGCAGCATTAAATCATTGAGATAGATAATCAAAATTACTACAATATTAAAGCGACTAGATTACAGATTATGCTTATTACTTATTGTTTAAACCAATATATATAYAYACAAACACACGCACACATCACACATAAAGTCTAAATCAATTCACACATGGGATCCCAAAGCTAGGTAGATCTGTATAAGCTGAGTTATAAAGGCCTTAAGCTAGATAAAGGTACCTAAAGCTGAGTTATAGAGGCCTTAAGGTGAATAAAGGTACCTGTTAAAAATTCCCCTCGAGTGTCGTGAAATACTCACGCTCAATGTCTTGGCATTTCTCAACGGGTGAAGAGTTGAGCCTCAAGTAGTATCTCGGCCRAAGAGTGTTTCAGGCCAAGTCTCGACAGTCCTCTGAATTTCACAAACTCGAGGGTTTGCGAACTCTGAGAGGCGTCCCGCTCAGAGGGAGACTCTGGGCGCAGCCCGCTGCGGTCCAGGAGAGCTCAGAGGGTCTCGYTTGGGCACCGCTGTTTATAGGTTTGCAAGATGATTKGCTTTAGTCATCAGTAACTTTCCATTCTGGCTACTCTCCAAGGTGGTCAGAAATATTGATTATGGTATTGTTTTGTGGTTACAATGGTATCATTTTGTGGATCTAGATGTTTCGTTCCACTCRATCTGCGATCCCAGTGGGAAGTATTTCAGGGCTGTCAGGAATGACGAACTGTCTCCTCGTTTCATTCCCTACTTTGATCGGGTAACCAGTGTTCCTGGTACGATCAGAGCCGTTCCCTACCTCAGCCATGCAAGAGTGCCTGGTACCATCAAGGGACGCTTAACTGCCCAACTCGTTACACAATGGCTAAGGCCTAACAGGAGTTTCTGGTTGTAGAGAGGCCTAGGGGAAGGGGGGAAATGCACCACCACAACTATTCACTGGAAACTTCTAATTATAGAAAGAAGAGCACAAAGTGTAAGTTTTATTCATAAAGAGCTCATAACTGACTCTCCTTAATACGTCTAAAATTAGCCAGGCACAGTCCTAAACAAACACACACATATAATCTCATTTTTATGCTGAAAGTAGAATTTGACCAAGGCTTTTAACCTAATGAGGAAGCTAACTTTTAATAGCTTAAGGACATAAAATAAGTTGGTAATTTGCCTCTCAACACAATAATTCCCTCTATCTCCTGCTCTGAAACATCACTAAAGAAATTCTGTTAAAACTAGAAGAGACAGCTAGGTTTTTAACAAAAACTTTCATTACTGCATATGCATACAATTTGTTACAAAAGCTTTGTATTCATGGCTTAGCTTTTCATTTATTTTCCCAGTGTGCATACTGCACATGAATTTTAACACTTTAAATAATCTTTAGGTCATTGATTTCTCAGCTAGCTGATGTAATGCAACCTGTGTTATTGGCAATCAAAAGTACAAAGTGTGTTCAAATCTTCATTTTTGGCACATCACTTTCAAAAGGTGTCATCCAGAGAAAGGAGGCCTGTCTACCATGCCTCACTGGTGGCACAAAGAAAGACACTGAGAAAGAAAAGATACCACTTTCGTTATTTTGTTCATTGCCCAATTACAGCAAACCAATTACTATTTAGCCCCTGAGCATTTCAGAACAGGTCTGAACAACCTATTAGCAGGAAGAAAACGATCATAACAGATGGCATCAATGTAGCTAGTCTATTGACAATTTATTTTTACCAGCACAGCTTCCCAAAGGCAAAAATCCCAGCTGAGAAGATCCAAGAGGCTTTACATTCAGCAGATACGCAGCTGTGGTTAAAACTTAAGTTTATCTGCTGGACTTATTTAAAAAAAAAAACAACTTTTGGAGTTGATAGAATGAGGAGAACTGTATCAAATTAGATGATGCTAGTGAAGAGGGGTTTTGTTTGTGTTTTTCTTGTCTTTATAAAAATTATTACATAAACCCACAAAAGTTTTTCTTGACATTTTTAGGAATTTGCAAAAATTACTAAATTGCTGACAAGTAAATTATTCAAATCAGAAAGCAATCTACGAAGAAAACCTGGGTTTCTGTTGAAAACAGAAGTTTTCCAAATGGGTGGGGATTCCATTCAAAATGAAGGCAACTAAATGTTGGTGTTAACATAAAAGCTAGGTGTGCAAATTTCCATTATAATTAGTAGTAAGTTCACTCTGAATAGATATGTACTTTCTGGTCAACTGAGTAGCTAAGGTGTCTGTCTAGAACTGAAATCTACCCAAAGTATTAATATAATTTTGTTTTTTGTTAGTATGATACCTTTAAAAAAAAAAAGGTGAAAGAGTTAAGAGGAGTTAATTCCTCCCTTTTAGACATGACAATTGCCATACTGAGTTCTAAGATATTACTTGAATTCACACTGCAGGTTAAAAAAAAAAAATCATATAAACATTTAATCACATAAGCATTTACTTATGTCAACTATGTCCTGACTCACAGCAAACATTTAACTGAACTTAATTTTATGTAATATGTACAGAACAATGATTATATATATAACCATAAAATATTTGGTAAATTATTTAAGTCCATGCAAGTTGCCACTCTATAAAAGTGAATCATCAAAACCATTTCCAGCAAATCAATACAATAGTTTAAATCTGAATTTCTGTTCATTGAATCAAAGTATTTTTAGGGAATATTCTCTTTTAATGTATCATTACATGAAGATACCATTGCTAAAAAAATGTGTGTTGCAAGTTGTTCACATTTAAGTCATTATCACCAATCATCAGTGCTACGCTAGTCTATGATTATTTGAAGAATTCTGTATTGTTCTTTTGACCATGTAGATACAAATCACCATACGAGAGAGCTATTTGACTTTCAGAGACAAAGGGTCTCATAATTTAAGCTATCATTTTCAGAATTGTAGTTTAAAATCTGCAAAATGAATATAAAAAACTTAATCCTGTTCCATTAGAACCAAGCATACTTTACCAATTTTTGTTTAGAGATTTTTAAACCTAGAACATATAAAGCACTATAATAAATACAGCACAGAAGGCCTGAGGCTGGTACCATCATTATATTTCCAAGTGCTTATGCTTTGCCAGAATCCCAGTATTTGAACTGAAATTTCCCACAGTAGTTATCTACTTCAGTACATAGTTTTATTTATGTCTTTGTATTTTAACATTTTCTTAAGGTGAGATAAAAAAAAATTGTTTTCTTCTTTAAAAGTCCTTGAATTTTTCCTCAAACAATCTGGCATTGATGTGAATCAAGGAAGCAATGTTAAATCTTTCAACAAGTTTGGCTTTTCAGTCAGAAGTGTCATTTTGCCACATAGGTAAAAAATCTCTTGATTTTTTTTTTCCATCTTTTCCCAGTTATTTCAACTAATCCTGTTTTAATTCCCCAGAGAATGAAGCAGAATGAACAATGTTAAAATCTCTCCTGTGTCTCCCTCTTGAAAACAATCAAGCTACACCTTCAAAAATCCAGATGCAATTACTGTTACATGGTGAATTAAGAGGAAAAATTTGCAGAAAAATATTATATTCAGCAGCCAGGAATATGATGATAAAGATCTCTCTGTCTTAGACAGACAAATACACTATTTGAAAATGTCCACAAAGACCTGTCTGCCAAACAAAAGCTTATTTCTTTGTAATAGAAGCAGAGAAACTAAAATTAATTACAATATGTCTATAAAAAACTTATTAAATTATAGAGAGTAACCTCAAACTATTTCTTTGACACAGACCTCAATTCACACTTAAAATGTAGGTAGGCCATTCATTATAATCTCTTCATCATACAAATAAGTTGTCCAAAGTCATTCTGTCTTTGACGTAGTGGTTTGTTGCAATTTCTATAAAGAGTTTTGCCACTGCTTAGGTGTTATTGTTGAAAGAAAAAGTAGTTGTGTGCATTTAAAAATAGCATTTCATTATTAAGACTTGTAACACCAACATAGATTCACAGACAAATAAGAAAAATCGGTTAACTTGTTATTATAAAACTATTTAATTTAAATGAATTCTCCAAACACTACTTTCTTTTCTCCCCTTTGACTCACAGTACGCTGCTACTGAAAACTATGAATTCCTCATATCCACCTCCTAGAAAAAATCCTCCATTTGTTCTCACCCTATTTTTAATAACACAGTATTTTCTTTAAGCCAAAAGGAAAGTACTTGTTTGCTACATTAATATCTTACTTCCAACCTGACAAAATTGCAGAATCACCTATTTGTTTCTATAGTTTCAATCCTGTAATAGACTCTGGAAATCTAGGTGCCATTTTGTATACTTTGTTACTGTAGACTTACTGAAGTCTTTTGCTCATTTGCCAGTGATTACAATTTCTGTCACAACTTTGAGTAGTTCACCAGATAACTTGAATTCTAACAGTATATTAGATATTAAGGCACGATATAAAAAATGAAACAAATACCACCTTGGCTTGCCTGGCAAATTCATTCACAGGTTTATCCTAGCAAGCTTTTTTCCTTTTACTATGTCTATACAAATCTATGCTATATTTCTGTCAGTGTCACTGTGTCAGCTGAAGACCTTGGTTACTGTGATTTTTCACACTACATAACACGTAGGTTGTTTTTATTATCATATGTCTCCAAAAAGAAATTGCATCTGCCAAATTCATCTCTAAGCTTTGCAATGACATTATGACAATGCACTGCTATTAGAACATCTTGTCATAAACCAATAGTGTCTGCTAACTGAATGGTAATTTGTACAGGAATAACCCTATGTGTCACAGACCACTTCTGAGTGAGCAGTGAATGTACAACTTGCATTTAATGGAGAAAGATGTTACACTCTCATGTTTTTCACTCCTTACTGTTCGTCTTTCTTCTCTACCCTCCCTCCACATATGCACATTTAGATTAAATCAACAGCTCCCAATTAACAGACAGATGTTTCTAGAAATGTTGCTTCAAGGGAGTCCCAACAGCACGTAAGTATAACAAATCAAGACTTCACAGATTACTGTCTCACAATCACCAAAAAAAAAAAAAAAAAAAAAAAAAAAAANAAAAAAAAAAAAAAAAAAAAAAAAAAAAAAAAAAAAGAATCTCTGGATCTCTGGTTTGAGTTATTTACTATATGGGATTTAGGGATACAACAGAAATTATATACTGTTGTCTTTCAAACTTTCCCAAATGACTACATATGCATCCATGACAGTGCTTGTAAAACTCTGGCACAGAAATGCAGAGATCAGTCACTAGAACAAGTTTAGTGACACTGGAACACACAGAACAGGAAGGTCCTCACTGGACTAACATTTCCAAGCATCTTTTCCTTTGGTAGGGGCATCCCATTCACTACTTCCTTAACTCTCCCATCAGCTGTGTCAAAAGCAATGAATATGTGGTGTAATCTCCAGTGGAAGCACGATTTTCTCCAAGGTGGCAATATTTTTTTTTAACCAGCTGCCCAGAAATGTGATCAGTCTGGTTCAAGAGAATGATTTCTTTTCTTCTAAAAGTCTACTATACGTAAAATCTGAATGTCAGAGTCCCATTAACCCTCCTCATCCTTCAAACATTTCTTTTTTGTTGCTTACCTTATCCACTGTATCAGAAACATGTTAACACAAAACATTAACAACATAAATTTTCTGAAACTGAGGTTGCAGTTTGACAATTGCTGAGCATTCAGGCGTGAGAAGGGAGAGACTCAGAATATATTATTTGGGTCCTTTTCACTCCAAATCCTCTTGAAATGAAGTGAAATCAAATTGTAGGCTAAACTTTTCACAACTAGCATTCATTCCATTCTGTAATTCTCCCAGATAAACAACATTTCAGCAAAATTCGGGTAACCTTGTTTTTGTTTTAGAAGAAGGGAAATAGAAAGGGTGTAGTCACTTCGGCTGTCTAAGAGTGAGGTGAATAAAAAGTTTTGCAATTTGAAAAGAAAGACTTGGAACTGATACCCTCTAAATATGGATTTCCATATAGAGATTACAATTTTAGGAAAACAAGTGGCCATAAAAGGAAAAAAAAAAAAAAAGAAAAAAGAAAACCAACAACGCCACAAAAAACAACTCTTCCATCTCCACATAAATAAAATTATTCAACATCAAGCTATGAGCCTTATATCCCCTTTAATGAAAGCATACTATGGCCAGTTGAAAGTATTATCTCTTGTTTCTAAATACTTTCACTTCGATTTTTTGACATATGTAGCATGTTATAGATTAAAAATTCTGCAGAGGGAAGAGCTTGGATCAGATTGCAGCCTCAGATTACAGTAAAATTGATTTCAGAAGTATATTTTTCTTGCTTAATTTCATCGTTGCATAAATTCTTCACATGAAAGCAAGTTACTGCTGATTCTTAACAAATTTCAAAATTCCACTTAGTAAGAAAATGTTTTTAAGTGCTTATTTAAACTAGGCAAATATTGTGACAGCCCATTCTTTCAGCAGACTTAATTCAGTCCCTGCTCACATGGTCCATTCACCCTTCCAACACCCCTTCTTTCACACCTATGGTCTCCAGTTCTGGCCATATATCTTCCTTAAAGATTAATTTAAATCAAGATACAGAAAAGGCTAAGAAAGTTTAGCCTACATAGGTGGACATATATATTCACATGCTTCCAGCCAGGCAGATTCGACCCAAGTGTCGTTCAGAAGCTGTGCAGCTGCAGTAGCATTGTTCTTAAGCTAATCATACCCTGCCTCTCAGCAGGAGAATGACAGTCTATCTTATAAGTGGAGAATAAATGAAAAAGACTTGTTTTGCCTAACAAAACAAACAGTGAGGGAGAATATGACTGCTATCTCTAAACACACTGGGGGGTAAACATTAGAAAGAAATAAGAGTTATTTAAGCTGAAGGGCACTGTTGGCACAAGAGCAAGTGAGTAGAAACCCACCATGAATACATTCAAGCTGCAAATCAGAAGATTTCTATCCAGCAAAAGATGAAGTTGTTTATTTGCGTTCCAGCAGTGCTGCCCACTAATAGTTTTCCTAGCTTTACCATGGGAATTCATAAGTTTATGAAAGATCCCATGAATTAGCTACCCATTGTTGTAGTGGTTGGACTGAATGACTCTTCTAGTTGTTTGCCCTCATATTCCATTGACAGATGTGTGAATAAATATTTCTGCATTATCCATTATTCTTATATGTTGTTTTGTGATTAGCATACCTTCGTATTTTCATATCATGGTTCTAACTCTGAACATAGACTGGAACCTGAAGAGGTGTTCAAAGTAATATAGTTTAACTGTATCCTTCATCTCCTTCCTACAGAAATGGCTGTCCAAGCTTTTTAAATCTTAACTCATACAGATTACCCATGCAATTTGAAAAATCCTTCACCTGTTCTTAACTAAAAAGTGTACCATTCAATCAAGCTAACAGTGCACTGCAGAAGTATGGATCACTTCCACACAGCCAGAATATTATTTAGCCATGCGCTGATTGGCCAGGTTCAATTGCATTCATATTTAAAGCAAATGTGAGAAAAATGCATCATCATCAAACTCTTGACTACAAAACCAATGCACCATTTAATAAAATGAATCAATTCCAAAGAAATACTGCCATTTACACGCAAATACTCCCAAAAATTTTGGCATCAATAGTTTTATTCAAAGGATAAAGAGGTGCTACTAGAAGATGCAACTAGCCATTATTATTATCTTTTAGATTAAATTAAATTAAATGGAAATACCTTCAAAGGATAACTTGAGCCAAGGGAGATGGTTCCCAGAGGGTTTTTTTTACAGTCAGAAGAAAAAAAAAAAGAGAGGTTTTTTCAAAGAAGAATTCAGATCAGGAGTCTAACTTAGGTGTCCTGAAATGCCCTTTGAAGATCTGTCTGACCCATGAAACACTGGAGGATCATTAGATCTGGATACAATACTTTAAATAATTCTCAAATATCAAATCAAACCACTCTCACAGTCTTAATCCAGCTCAGCTCTTTTGGTCGTGTTTTCCTTTCACCTGCTGCTAGATCTGGCATTTTCTGATTTTTCATGTAACTCGAGTACTGTTTTTGTAAGAGTCTTCCATAGCTCTTGTTAGTTAGACCAGTCCCAAGCCCATGATGCCAACGTGCAGCCTCCTTCCCGTATGCTCCATATCTTGAGGTATGAAGCTTCCAGTGGGCAGAATATCCTTTGCACAGGACCAGAAAAGTGTCGGAGAGGACAGTAGGGTCACCAGCTCTCTCTGGTGTCCCAAATGGTGTGATACCTCTTAGGCTCAGGGAATCACTCTGTAAATTGCAAAGTGTGCCTGATAATATGTTAGAAAGTATTTAATTAAATACCAACCAGTTGGGAAAAAAAGATGTTCCAGTTGGGTTAACAGAAAACAAGTCGCTTTCCTCTTTGGATGAAAAATGAGTTATGCAGAATGGCAAGTCTATAAACAACTACTGAAATTTGTAAATTTGAAAACCCTACATTTAATCTAAACCAAATCAGACAACCAGATGGTTCTTTGCTTAGAAAACAAGGATTTTTTCATAGAACTCCACAAGTACACACGTTTCTGGAGATAACTTTAAAATTTATTTCTCTAATATTTCTACTGTTGTTTTGCATTTAAATGGGTAATTACAGGTATCTTTGTAAAATATTTCTGCATTATTTTGTAGCATCTTCCATATCAATTCAAAATTATTTATTGGTGCTCTTTGTAAATATTTTTCTTTCTTCTTTACCTTGTTCTAAATAATTTCATATTTTTAAAAAATCTATTCAAATATTGTAGAATTAACTACTAGCATTTTACTGATACACTGCCATGGTAAATTTGAATTAGAGAGAAAATATCTCTAGCCATGCCTAGAGGTCTGAAAAAAGTTTTTTAATCACAATTTTGCCTCCAACTTCAATTTACTTCCCATAATTATTTTGATTTTTCTCATTAGTTCTCATGTGTGCTACCAGCATCTACCTGAGGGATATTCAAGTGCATGAATCAATTTTCCATTGGTAACAGGCATGAACACAACGTTTTGCAGCTCTATAAAGAAGCAGGCTACTTTTCAGTGTGACAAGAAAATCAAGATTTTGTGTGCGTGTGTGTGAAAAGATGTAATTCTTATTTGTGAAACAAATTTATTGTTCTTTATAAAAGAGATAATAACTCCACTTTCATTTTCTATGCTTGATCCTGTTTACACAGCACATCCTGACAGCTGTGAGGCGCAGYCATAGCAAAAGTCATTTTTAGTTTCTATTGTCCAAGGATGCAACACTCCCAGTACACCTGGAACAGATACCTCCTCTGACATACATACAGGTCTCTATTGAGTATGTTCAAATCAAAATGTTCTTCCCAAATGTGCCAAATTGAAGCATATTTTGCATGGTTTCAGTAGAAAACTTCCAGATGCAAAGGTAATGTCCTACTTCTATTTTGTGTTTCTTCCCAAAAATGTGGTGTGCTTTCCTTAAACTTATCCTGCGAAATCAGTCAACTGAACATAACAAAATAATCATCCAGATTATTATTAATAATATACTTGGTCTGTAATATTTTCTCTCAAATAGTTACAGTTTAGTGAATATTTATAACCTTAACCTTATAATTGAAAGTGTAGAGCAATATTAATAAAAATGTGACTAACTGGACCATCCAGAAAATTTTTTATTTTACACTGAACTTCAGTAGCAAAAATGATTTTTTACATAGGTGTCCTGGTTTCAGCTGGGAAACTTTCTTCCTAGTAGCTGGTATAGTGCTGTGTTTTGGATTTAGTATTAGAATAATGTTGATAAGACACTGATATTTTAGTTGTTGCTAAGTAGTGTTTACACTAAGTCAAGGACTTTTCAGCTTCCCATGCTCTGCCAGGTGCACAAGAAGCTGGGAGGGGGCACAGCCAAGATAGCTGATCCAAACTGGCCAAAGGGATATTCCATACCATATGACATCATGCTCAGTATATAAACTGGGGGGAGTTGGCCAGGGGGTGGCGATCGTTGCTCGGGGACTGGCTGGGCGTCGGTCGGCAGGTGGTGAGCAGTTGCATCACTTCTTTTTCCTGGGTTTTGCTCCTCTCTCTCTCTCTCAGTGTTTTCCTTTTAATTACAATATTATTATTATTATTATTATTATTATTATTATTATATTTCAATTATTAAACTGTTCTTATCTTAACCCAYGCGTTTTCTTGCTTCTGCCCTTCCAATTCCCTCCCCCACCCCACCAGGTGAGGGAGGGTGAGTGTGGTGCTTGGTTGCCGACTGGCATTAAACGATGACAATAGGAAATATGTAAAATAAGCAAAGCTGCTTTGAGCAACTACAGCATGCATAGACCTGCCTTTTAAATTAAGTTGTAAAGCCTTTTTAAGTTTTTGCTAGGCAAAAGACAGAGAGGATCTACATGTTGTCAGTTTATTTTCCTTTGTGATGCTTTCTGAATATAACTTCCATTTGTCTACATGGGTAAATACTTGGTGTATAAAATAGTAATTCAGTGGCTATACAGTGTTCAAGAACTTCAAATTAATTTTCAAGCTATACATCAGTTTATTGCTTCAAAAGTATTTGAAGTGTGAATTTGAAGGTGATTTTGTTCCAAAATACACTAAGCTGTCATATAAAGCTATGTAGCATGATATAATATGGTAAAATTAAATATAACCACTCTGAGCTTATACAAAACTTCAATTGCATTTAAAGTCTAAGCATGTAAAATATTGACTGCATTTTAGCTATCATTTAGACTGTTTATCTCTCTCTTCTTCAGAGCAGTATACCTGAAAACTGTCTTACTTGGATTAACTTGGAGTAAGAGTATTTAAATACAGAACCTAAACCAGACGGCTGGGAAAATGACTGAAAACCAGTAGAAAGATATGAATTGCAAGTTTCACCAATAGACTGTATCAGTCACAAACACATTGCCAATTATTCACTTTAACAGCCTATGTCCATTTGGCATATTTTCCAAACAGATTTCAATTAGAACGTTACTACATTGGAGACTACACATACTGAGACAGGAGGGCAGACAGAGCCCATCCGGTGTTCTTCTCTATCCTGCCAAAAAGCAGTCAGAAAAAATCTCTCCTTTCCTCTTCTGATTTTGAGCGACAGGGCCCCATTTTTGTTCTCCTTCTCACAGTTCTTGTGGCCAGAGCTCTTCCTCCAGTTTCAATCTATTTCAGCTATTGAATTTTGGGTTTGAGGAAAAATTTAAATGAAGGTTGGCTTAGAAAAGTATGGTAAAATCTTGGCCAGAAGAATGGTTGCTGCTTTTGGCCTTTGTTGGAGTACAGCTTCACAGAAATGGAAGTTGGTAAATTATCAACATTAGGAGTTTGACAGAAATTGACAGTGTTTTAGGAACATTGACAGAGAATGGTGACCCTGTTTTTCTGAGAGGCTATAGGTTAGTGATGGAAAGAGAAATTAGAAAGTTTAGGTCAATTAGTAATACAATTCTAATTTAAATCACAATAATAAAATAGTTTGCAATGAACATCTTAACATATTAACTAATACATCTAAGCCATTTTGCAAATATATAAATAAAATGCAAAAGATACATTTAAAGGGATGGTTATCTCAAATCTTTCCCAAGACTGCTGTTTCTAGTCCTCATAATACCCTACCCCTGCCAGGACATGCTAAGATGAACAAGATGAACAATTGATTTGAGTTTAGCAATCCAGCCTCTACACGAAAGCTACATGATTTCTGCTTGAGTGATCTCCTGACTCTGACTAAAGATAACATGAGTTATTTGGGCCCTGTGTTGTCTTCTTTAGTGAGACAAACGATACCACAGGCAGCAATTCCGACTTTTGACACTGATTTTTACAATAGTTGCTGAATCCTGTTTGGATGCAGACAAGAGGGTATAATTCTGACATTGCTGCATATTCTGTGTGTGTAATTGTGTTTCTCTTTATTATCATCTAAACTCATTCTGTTCTTTTCTCTGTGCTGCTGTTGAAGTCTTCAAAAGAATTTTACTGCTAATCTCTGCCAGTCTAACCTAAATTTCATTGACCATTCTGAAAAGTGTTCTACTGTTTCCTGGTGAGATGTATGAAAAAGGTCTCCTCAACAGTGGTCAAGCTGCTCACTAGCTCACTAAGAACATAAGATGTGTGAACTCACTAGTGGTAATACCCAGCTGAATTGTCACAACTTGCATATGAACTGCCAAAAGCAAGATACTATTACAAAATCTGAAAGAACTAAAATAACTACTGAACTCAGCATCTATCTTGTACACTTGAAAGGCTTTGGGTGAAAGAGAAAGCACAGTGTGTACTGAACAAGATAGTGGGTATAATCTCATCCACAAATGTCTAAACTGATTGTAGGTGAATCACGTATATGACAAAAAGATGCATGTTTCTTCAGTTTTGTAAGCTGGATTTTGAGTTGTATGTGTTGATACAAGACACATTATTTTGTCATCTTGTCAGAGAAGAGAAACAAATAAATGTCAGGTACAAAACCAATATAAATCATATGTTACTCATACTTGAGGCATCAAGATATGGAATTCTGCTTATATAGAGATGTGCGATACTAAGATATGAATGAACTATGGAGCTGGAATCTGCTTTTGGCCAGCACTATATTTGAGGTAATTAGCTTCTAAAATATTTTATAAGCTCGTGCTTCAAAATTTTAAATATATTGGTTCTTTTGAATCAGCCAAAAAGTGATTTTTTAATACACAACAAAAAAAAGAGACAGTGGGCCTTATAGCTGACGCGTAATACAAGAGTGGGCCTCAGAGATTTTTTATTAATTTTTTTTTAAGTGGCCTGCATATTCAAGCAATAAAATTAGATTTGAGTCAGGATTATAGATGGAGTTGATTTATTGGCTGTTCTGACTGACAACTTAAGTCTAATTCTGTTACTGAGGGATTTTTTTATTTTAAGGCCAGAATAGCTACCAACATGTGACAGAAGGCTTACTAATGAAATGTGTTGTGCCACCAATGTCAGTAACTGCCTATTATAATCTCTGAGATGTGTGATCATTTTGACTGTCTTTAAATTAATAACATGCTGTTTGTCAGCTTGATGGACCCTCAATTAACATAAGAGATTCACTGCATTTCACTCCTCTTGAGTGAAATTAGGATATCTTAATTAYGAAGGAAACTTGGCATTATTAGTGTCAAACAATTTTAAAATCTGATATCTTCAGATTCTCAGAGTCAATTTAGGATTCATGTGTCCTACGCGGCAGAAAATGAATGTGCAAACTGATTTTCTGCCCCTGTAAGTCTTCTTGTAGACACAGATGAGTAAGAGGGAAAATCTCATATAGATGTGTGCAAGTATACATACAACACAGCTACTGACTTCAAGAAAATCTTCCATTTGACCTAAATGTATGAAGTAACACCTGCACATGGAGTGACAATGCCCTGTTTTAGGGCAAATCAGAGGAGATTAAATGTTCGTTAAGGAAGTGCAATTGTTGTGAGCCATAAGTAAACACCAAAAATGAATCCCTTAAACTTGTTTATGTTGTATGTTACATACACAAGATCATATCTTTATATTTTTGTATTTTAGAGGATTTTTTTATTCCTAGCAAACAAGGAGAACATATAATCTTGTCATTAACACTTCTTATCACTGATTTAGATGTTTTTGTTCCAATGTATATACATATGCAACAACATCAGCATCCACATCATTTGTGTAGATGACACAGCGCAGGCAGGAATTCTCCATATGTTTGTGAAAATAGTTTTTTTCAATGTGCAATAATACAAACAATTTAATCTGTATTTGGATTATGCTCTCCTTTAAAAATATCTAGCAGATGTGGATGCTCTTGCCTAGAATATGGATGGCTCCTTGCTGCAAGATATTTATGCACACAGCCCTCTACAGGGAAGATCCCCAGCTCCCACTGGCACCCCCAAATGAATTGCTCAAATAAGCAGCCTAGGCTTAAGTGAGGCTTTTCTTGATGGGAAGGAGATTGAAAGTTTTCAATACTTTCTCTGATATTAGCTACTGAGGAATTAGGGGGTTTGGGGTTGTGTTCTAGCCTGTCTATGGTCTATGGGGTGTTTGCTCAAATAAGGTCATCTGTCCACTGACTTGTTTAAAAATGAAGATTTTTTTATATTGAATGGCAAAGATACTTAAACTCACAAGCCCCAAAATATGAGACATTCTAATTAAGGTATTAATAGGAGATTATATGCTGGCATTGAAATGCAGTATAGCTGAACTCTTCAAGAAGATAAGAAAACCTTTCACCATATTGGGCCATAATCACCCTAATAAATACTACTTTCACTATGGGATTTAAAACTGTCTTTTCCCATTTACAATTAGACCTGCATGATGAATTAGCTGAAGGATCTGCTACAATTTGTGTGTACTTGTTATTTTGACAGACCTTGAGCTTCTTTCTTATCCAAGCAGAAAAACAATTGGTTACCTGTTCTGCAGAGATTATCAGTTATTGCATGCAGATACTCTATAAACACTCTTTATACTATAGAAAAAATGACCTCTAATTGATATGGCAATGTTTAGGGAAAAAATTGTGAGCAGAATGTATAGAAATATGCCACCTGTCAGACAAGAGTCTCTCAGTTTTAAGAACAGAATACCTAAAGATCACTCTGTGCTGGTTTAAATATATATATATAAAAAAAGAAGTCTTCTGATGCCCGGATTTGAACAAAGGCCTGGGTTTTTGTTTGCTTTTTTTAAAAAAAAAAAACACACACACACACACAAGAAAACATCTAAAATAATTTTTTTTTTTCTTTTCTGATGATGCGGTACTGATACAGCATAGAGTGCTGAAGTCACAAATATCATTTGCTGCAATGCTTCCTGGGGAAGGAGTACCAAGACAGGATGTTCATGGAGGAGGTAAGAAAAGAATTTTGTCATGTCATCCACTCCTGTTGAGACTAGCACACATCCATGTCAAGTGTATTTAGGCTGCTAAATGCATTTTTTCCTAAACATGCACTTTTTCCAAACATGCACCTCTTTGAAAATGTAACTTAAAATTATTTGTCTTAACTTAAGCAGTTAATTCAAACCGAGGTGTATTTATGTATTTTTTACACAATTATCTCAGTTTACTACAGCATTAACTTTAACATCTTGTAAGTCACTGCTCAGGAGATCATTTGAAAATTTAATGAAGATGATTACTACATGTAAAGGATACTGAACAGCAATTATCCTTTAGAAGAGATGCATGTATTTACTTTATGATAAGGAAAGCCAGCTTTAAAACATACCTATCTCCTGTTTTAATTTTCATTTTCATTGAAAATTGCCCCTTATATTCACAGAAAAACAAGCTTTTTAAAGTTGTGATGGAGAGAAGAGAAAAAAAATTAAGAAACCAAATTAAAAAAAAATTATGCTTCATCATGCATATGCATTCCATTGAAAAAATCTATAGATAGTCTAAACACATTTTATGGATGTAAATTCTCATGTGCAAAAGCTATAGCTTATATTCAAATATGGACTACAGTGAAACCAAATGCCACATTATCTGCAAACATAGAATTACAGTGACCATTAAACAATCAGTCATGATAAAGCATAGACTAGAAAAAAAGTTAATGGAAGTCCATTTTCTTGAGGGTCCTCAGGCAGACACTTAGGTTCAGTTACAGGCTTTGTGCTTAGAAAGGGGAAGGGATTTTTTGCTCAGCCAATATGCCTGCTGTGGTTTACAATGCCCCAGAGGAGACTTATAGGGAAAGGTAGCAGGCAGTCATTAGAAAGAGTAATGGAGATAACAGCACCTTTCCTGCACTCTGATGGGGAAGGTGCCTTTACCGCAGTCTTTCCCCTGCTCTTCCAAACAATACAGCTTTGTTTTGCCCTCCATTCAGGTCAGCCATTAAGCCACAGACTGTGGCACCAAATTTGTAAGGATCTGTAGGGCCCCAGAGGACAGTATTTTTCACAAAATGTTGTTAGCATATTGGAGGTGATTACATGCATCTAAAACCGTGAAGATTCATGCAGGCTTTTTACTAAATCCTCTGGTCTTCCTGTTGTCATCTCTTTCCAGTCCTATTATGTTTCAGAAAGCAAAATCAAAGCAAAACTCCATAACGTGTTCTCAGATTCTTTCAAAATGCTGAAAATCTTTGTCATCTAGCAATTTGAAGAGTAGTTACATATATTTACTATACTAACACTCTTAAGTAGACCACAGAGGCCACTCCTTTGTGAAGAGGTTACAGCTAAAAAATGCGAGCACCAACTGCTAGTTTTCCACAAAACCCAGGTGTTCCCTCACTGTTCTGAGACTTTCAGAGTCCCTTGATCTCACCTATAAACTTGCTATTGCTGCTATGCTATAATTTCCCATACATCTGTGAAAACGCCAGCAGTATATGTGGAAGGGGGCAATTCACTTTGGAAAGATTCCCAGCAGATCCATCACTCTAACTTAGTGGCATTCCGACCTCGCAAAAGGACATGAAAAAGTAATGTGGAATGGCTGTACCTTCATTTTATAACCTGAGGGTTTGTGTAATAATTTAACAGCAGGTTGCTGGAGCTATTTGCTTACTTGCAGTAGGACAGACAGTTAATTGTCACTTTTTCCTCCTCATCTCGCTCTGTTTATTTCAGTTGATTTCTCTCAGATAGTCACTGAAAATTTACATTAAAGTGATTAGATCCTCTAGTCTTTGCTAAGTTAAAACTCGTATAAACCTTGACGTGGTCATTTAACAGTCCCATACTGAAATTCAATGTAAGATAAATACATACGTCCAAACATAAATGTTTTAGATGCATTTCTTCCAAATTTAACAAAATAATTCTGYTCACAATTGGTTTCAGTGGGACTACATATGGAATGATGTACCATTGGCAGCAGATGCAGGTTCAGTGTATTTAAGAGCTTCCACGCCACTCTTCATTGAGCTGTCATTATGTAGTATCTTATCTCTAGCAGGTTATTTAATGAGTGCAGACTGTTGTGTGTGATGTCTGTTGTTGCCTATCAAAGATAATCTGCAATACATATTTCCCTCGGGTTATAGCTGAGAATGTTGTGGGTTATTCTTCTTATTTTTAATCTCTCAAAATAGATTTGATGAAAATTATACAAAACAATGTCCAAAAACTTACATCAATTAATTTAATAAATAAGTTCTAAAAGAAATGACTCATCTTGGTTTTAGAAAAAGACATGCCTATAAGAAAAAAAAAAAAAGGAGCATTTTTGTGTATCCTCAGAATGCTGAAAATGATTGAACGACTTCAGAATTGCAATTGCAGTGAGAAACCCCTGAGGTGCTTCTAGACGCTACTGCCCTTCAGTGCATATACTGACCACTGCAACCCTTGAAATTTGCATCATTCCTCTCCTATTACTAAAAAATCTGTTCACTCATTTGATAGTGACTTTCTTGACCTTGCTTCAGAGGAGGCTAACTAATGTATCATTTTACAGAAATTCTTCTGGTATTTGAGATCTTGGATAGTCCTACTGTTGAAAAGTAAATTAATGTGATTACCTAGTAGCTGCTCTTTTCCCAACCCTCTTTAGAATTTCATGTCGGAAAGTAGGCTGTCGTCTCTAACAATGCTCAACAACTATCAAGCAATTTTGAAGAAACTGAAGGACAAAAAAGGAAGTTAAATTACACTTTTTTAAAAATCTCCTATGTGGGAAAGAAAATTTAGAAAATTGAGGACTTATTTCATTTCATACTTACTTTTTGTATGGTCTGTTACTAAGTGACGCGGGAAAAGAAAAACCAGAACTAATTGGTAGAATTAAAAGTTTATGTACTTCATAATCCCTACCACAGGTGACAAGCTAAAAACTGTTGACGTGAAGCTCAGAAGAAAGCCCAGTTGTAGTTGTCTGGTTTTATCTTATGATGTTTATGTCATTGTACCCTGCATAGAGAAAACTTCTAACAGTCACCTTTCTCCCAGAACTCCTGGTATGGCCAAACAAAATGTAATTATGATTGCTTCTTTCCCTATCTATAAATTTTGATTGGAAGGAGATGTTTTCTTTTTCTGATGACAGAGAAAAAAAGGGCATTACCTAGGTAAAAAAAAGGTGTTACCTGAGAAAGACGGTGTAGCTAGAGTCAGTCAAACTTGCAGTCTGGCAGCTTGTCAAAAACCTTATGTATGTTGCAAGACTGCATGAGAAGAGCAGAACTTGCTGACATTGCCATTTCAGCAACTACAAAAACACACAATTTTGTTCACTTTTGTCTTATTTTCCTGTGTCCATTACACTTTGTATTGGAACTGCTGCCTTGAGAGCAGTCAATCATAATTTTCCCAGGGTATTGTCGTATACTCAACAGCAAAGTACACTGATAACAGTACTAAAGTTAATTTTGTTTCAGTCAATTTAGGAACGCTGCCACACTAGATTAGACCATTTATCCATTTAATCTGGCAGCACCCTTCTAGCAATGGATAATGTCTGTTGTAAAAGAATGTTCGCATGCTGCAGAAAGCCAAGTGTAAATTACTACATTAGCATGAGAAACAATTCTTTCATTACCAGTACAATGACTACCCTCTGTCTAAAAGAATGAGATTTTAATATCTTTGGCACAAACTCTGTGGTTCTTCATCAAGGAAAACTAACTTATAATTAGTGTTTGACCTAACAACCAGCCAAAACAAATTTCATCGTTTGAAAGCATGAAAGTAAAAGCTGTGCTAATAGCAGAAACATCCTTAGTTACTAATCTAGTTTCTGAGGTGGATGAACTGGCATCTACCATGCTTTTAGTATCCTATAACTCAGAAAAAGCAAGCATGTGAAATTATACCGGTTAGATTTGAAAAAGTTTGTAAGAAAAAATTCCCTACGATGCATAGAATTTATTCCCCTGAGTAAAGAAACTTCATATTTTACATGTTTGAGGGAAAATGTGTTCTTCTAGGTTAGGCATAAAATGGAAAACTGGTTGCCAGATTTCTTATTGAAAATAACCAGAACCCTAGCCGCTAATCTGTACAGTCACTGCTGCCACTCTAATTGAAGATAAGCAGTTAGCAACAAAAGCTTTCTGCCATCAGATGCCCTTTTAATTTCCATCTCTATCCTTCCCATCATCTGCTTCTGGCATTCCTGCTTCTGCTTCCCAGCTGACATAGTGAAACAGCTGGACAATGATGTGAAGAGTAAGACAGAAATACGGATGACAAGCCTCTTTTCCATGTAGTGACTTCACCTGCAACATCAAAAGAGCCAGAAGTTGGTGGGTTCAGAAAAACTGAAGAAGTACTATGCCGTATGGCTTTTAATAAGGAACCTAGGGTTTGAGCTTGCAACACAAAAATCCCATATTGTATGGGATGGCTGGAAACTCCAATGGAAAGACAATCCAGAGAGGATGTTGAAAGGGATGCCTAAGAGAAAATTAGAAATCCTATAGAGAAAACGTAAATTTCATAACCAAGCTTTTTCTTACAGTTTTGCAGCCCTATACTGGCTGCACAGGGAAATAAACAATATTGAAAGGAAAAATTGTTTTCCAAATCCTATCACTGCATTTATGTTTCTGAGTCACCACTAAAAACATGTTTAACCTACACAATAAAAATGATATCATGAAAAACATTAACAATTTTATCACCTATTTTCTGGCCAAAATAAACCTGAGGATGTATCTCAAACTGTGTACGAACACCTAATAACCATTAAATTACAGCAGCTTTCTTTATACTAATGAGGATATCCTACCTTAGTTAATCTATTTCATGTAATACCAAAAATATTCTTATAAAAATATTGTCCAAGTTCTAAAATCACTTTCTTTGTGAATTTGCATACAAGCATTAAAATGCCTGTAGCAGTAGACTTGATATAAAATTTGGGAAGAATATCTCAAATGCATTGTACTTCTGTAACAGTTCCTGTCAACTTTTTAAAATTCCAAAGTTTGTGAAAGGATATATATGGCTTTACCTGACAGGTTCATCTTATTACAATGATCTTAAAGACATATTACGAGCTTCTCTCTGCAGAGTTATCAATATATGCCAAATTTCTCTTTGACTTTCCTCTTCATTTCTAGTTATCTTTCTCCTTATTAAAGTACTGCCTCATGTTTCTTATGCATTTAGGGAGTTAATCTTTACTGTTTCCAATTATTTTCCAGTGAAGTGCAGTACTTGAAGTAACGTACATAATCACAACACTCATTTATTTTTAAAGGATTTTACTAGTGCAGCTGGACTTTTGAACTCAGATGTTGATTATTTGGAAATTCGTTACTGAGGTAATTTGGCTTTATAAAAAGCTACCAGCAGTGTTTGAATAGTAAAGAATTCCTATAATAGTCTGACCAGTTAGTTTTAACATAAAAAATTGTGTGAAAAACTAGGATGTCAGACCCATAGTTTAACAAGCAATGTGCTGTCTGCTATTTTCTTTCTTTTCTGTTCTACTAATACTCCTCAGTCCTTTTCGTAATACTTTTCTGACAGACAGCTTGCTTCTCATTTCTATGCTTGCCCACTCAGAATGACACTTTTTGGTAAACTGGCGATTTAAACTCCATTATTATTCTGCATTAAACTGCTGCAGAATGCCAGTCAGGCATTACGATTTTTTTCGGTCCAGCTGTGCTGGACTACAAGTAGATATGAAGTAATTGACCTTGTTGTTCACTGAATTGTACAATGCTTTGCTACCTACTGTTTTGTGCCACTCACTTCACTTCATGTATCTTCACAAGTCATGACCTTTATGGTGGATATTACTCTCCAACATAGACAAAAACCAGCTTTAGAAAAGTAAAACATTAACCATGATCAGCACAACATTTCAGCAACAGAGGGGCCAAGCAAACCTGCAGTACTAAGATTAGAGATTCTAGATGAGATTTTTCCAACAGGGGCAAAGAAAAAAAGAATTGCTTTTATGAAAATAAACACTTGAAAATCTCCAGTAGACAAGTTAATCTTTCCTATTCTCTCAGAAAGACATGATGTTTTCTTTTGTAGTTGGGAAAACTAGGCATATTGAATGTACTACTCAGAACAATTAAAAAAAACTAAAAAAAAANAAAAAAAAAAAAAAAAAAAAAAAAAAAAAAAAAAAAAGAAAAAAGAAAAAAAGAGGTAGAAGCAGTCCAGTTGGCTAAATTCTATAGAATTACCACAGGATTTAATTTAGCCTTCAAGAATTGCTAATTCTTTTCAATAGTAGAGACTGTTAAAAATATAAATCCACAGTTTATTAAATAAAACCAACCACTTACACGTGTATTTTATTTTAATTCTAACAGAGGAAACAATTCTAGGAGCTAGAATGGAAATATGTATCTATTCCTCTTCAATTTCCTGACTGCTGTAATATGACATAAGGTATCAACACATAATCTTTCTGAAGACACAAGTGCAATTTTTAGAACATATTTGAGACAAACTTTGTATTGGGTGTATCTGTACAGCACAGCAGCTGTGAGAGAGAGGAGTGAGAAAAATGTAAACACCAAGGTGAAAGAAGAAGTAAGAGCAGGAGGAGGTGCTCCAGGCGCAGGAGCAGAGATTCCCCTGCAGCCTGTCGAGGAGACCATGCCGGAGCAGGTGGATGACACAAAACTGGGAGGAGTGGCTTATACACCAGAAGGTTGTGCTGTCATCCAGAGGGACCTCAACAAGCTGGAGAATGGCTGACAGGAACCTCATGAAGTTCAACAAAGGGAAGTACAAAGTCCTGCACCTGGAGAAGAACAACCCCATGCACTACTACATGCTGGGGGCTGACTGGCTGGAAAGTGCCAGTAGTGTGCCCTTGTGTCAAAGACGGCTAATGGTATCCCCGGACCAGCAGGTCGAGGGAGGTTATCCTGCCCCTTTATTCAGCGCTGGTGAGGCCATACCTGGAGTACTGTGTCCAGTTCTAGACTAAAATAAATAGAATAGAATAGAATAGAATAGCATAGCATAGCATAGCATAGCATAGCATAGAGTATTTCAGGTGGAAGGGACTTACAACGATCATCTAGTCCAACTGCCTGACCAATTCAGAGCTGATCAAAAGTTAAAGCATGTTATTAAGGCATGTCCAAATGCCTCTTAAACACTGACAGGCTTAAAGCATCGACCACCTCTCTAGGAAGCCTGTTCCAGTGTTTGACCAAGAAGTGCTTCCTAATGTCCAGTCTGAACCTCCACTGGCGCAGCTTTGAACCATTCCCACGCGTCCTATCACTGGATACCAGGGAGAAGAGATCAGCACCTCCCTCTCCACGTCCCCTCCTCAGGAAGCTGTAGAGAGCAATGAGGTCATCCCTCAGCCTCCTTTTCTCCAAACTAGACAAACCCAAAGTCCTCAGCTGCTCCTCATAGGACATTCCTTCCAGACCTTTCACCAGCTTTGTTGCCCTCCTCTGGATGCATTCAAGGACCTTCACATCCTTCTTAAATTGTGGGGCCCAGAACTGCACACAGTACTCCAGGTGAGGCCGCACCAACGCTGAATACAGACAATGACCTCTTTCGACCAGGTCGTTATACTGTGTTTGATGCACCCCAGGATGYGTTTTGCCCTCTTGGCTGCCAGGGCACACTGCTGACTCATATTGAGCCTGCTGTCAACCAGCACCCCCAGATCCCTTTCTGCAGGGACAGTTCTTCACCCAGCGCACTGTGAACCTGCTCATCCCACAGCTGGACAACTTGTCCAGAAGGATGCTGTAAGGGACAGTATCAAAAGCCTTACAGTACTGGGCTCCTCAGTACAAGAGAGATATGGACATACTGAATAGAATCCAACAAAGGGCCATGAAGATGATTAAGGGACTGGACCATCTCTCCTATGAGAAAAAGCTGAGAGAGCTGGGACTGTTCAGCCTGGAGAAAGGAAAGCTCAGGGGGATCTTATTAATGTATATAAATAGCTGAAGRGAGGGTGCAAAGTGGACAGAGCCAGGCTTTTTTCAGTGGTGCCCAATAACAGGACCAAAAGCAATGGGCACAAACTGAAACACAGGAGGTTCCRTCTGAACAACAGGAAACACTTTTTTATTGTGAGGGTGACAGAGCACTGGCACAGGTTGCTCAGGAAGGTTGTAGAGTATCCCTCCTCAGAGATATTTAAAAACCATCTGGATATCGTCCTGGGCAACAAACTCTAGGTGACCCTGCTTGAGCAGGGAGGTTGGACCAGATGACCTCCAGAGGTCGCTTCCAGCCTCAACCATCTTGTGATTCTGTCATATGCCCTGTAGGAACTATGGCCCATGGAGAGCCCATGCTGGATTAAGTTTATTCTGAAGGACTTGTCACAGATGGAGTGAGAGAGAGAGATGAACTTCACTCATAAGAGAGAAACAGCAATATGTTTATTGAAGTAAGACAGTGAGTTAACAGGATTCAATGGTAAACGCGACAGTGGTTTAACAAGATTCGATGGCAAGGTACACTTGATTATTTACTGCACAGAGGACAGGGTCAGACACAACTGTCAGGGAGACCCTCCCGTTGAGTCATGAGGTTCAGAAAGGACCCCCTTGCT
>JAYKAV010000186.1:81697-170689 GCA_035582835.1 Phoebastria nigripes
AAGTTTAACATGCTATTAGTCACTTACCGAGGATCCGTTGCGGCAAGGAATCTCTCAACCTCGAGGAGTAACCTTGAGAGGCGTCCCTACTCAAGGGGAGATCCTGGCRTGCAGCCTGCTGCCGTGCAGGAGAGCTCAAAGGGCTCTTGGGCTGCCCACTATTTATGGGGGTAAGATGATTGACTCATAGTCATATTTACATACCAGCTGTAGACCTTAGTTTCTTCCAAATTTGGTTTAAGTCGGACATTGACCAGCACTGTGGTTAGGTGGACGCATTGTCTATTGTGTTGTTATCTGTTGGGATAGTTCTATAGAGCTTTTTTTAAAAAAAACACCTTGCATGACAATACAAAGAAAATTATCTCATTTTGAAACTTTTTTTTAAAATTAGTTTTGTTCATGACCTTTATAAAAGTAACGCTAAAGGAAAAAAAGACTTTTCTTGAAGTGAATGGGATCTGTTATTGCCCTTTTCAGGTATGCTCTAGTTAATTCTATTACATTGGAGATTCCAGATAAAGTCATCTTAGTCCTTCATGGTCCATGATGTGTTGAAAGACCTATCTTATACATAGTATGCTAGGCACATTCATCACTCTTCATTTAAAGAAACTTGAGGGAAAGTCAAATCACATATGTAGCTGAATTTTCTTTTTTATTATTTAAAAAGGAAAAACACCTCAAAAAGAATAAAATGTCTTTCTACTCTTTAAAGTGACTTTGTAAAATGCATATTGTGAGATTGCATACATGCTGGTTAAAATAATTTATTTTAAAAGTGTGTTCATTTCTGTTTAAAAATGTTTTTCCCATATTTCTTCTGACCAAGACTAAGAATGCGCTTCAGGAGGCCCACTAGACTTGTGATTTTCTCATGGAAAAGAGAAGCAAAACAAAAGTCATCAAGCACAATCTCAGTAAAACCTGTGTACAATGAGATCATACTTGGAAAAGTTACATATAGATAATGAAGCAATAGTCAGCTGATAAAAAGTGTGAAATACAATGGTCAAACTACTGGTAGTTAAAGAATAACTAAGTAATTAATAAGATTATGGAGATGCAGAGGTAACAAGAGTGTAACACAGTAAATACTTAGCTACCATATGAAAATAGATGTGATTCTGAATAGAACTGAATTGCTATTTTCAGATTATTTTGTTTTTAACATAAAACTGCAATATAGGAATGGATGAACAGATAGAATAAGCAGTGGTCAAACTACTCTTTTGTGGATTACTTTTTTTTTTTTTTTTTTTTTTTTTAAAAAAAAAAAAAAATTTTTTTTTTTTTTTTTTTTTTTTTTTTTTTTTTTTTTTTTTTTTTTTTTTTTTTTAAAAAAAAAAAAAGAAAAAGTGTGTCACCCTGTGTAGTTGAGGTGGCTGTACCTCAAGCTTTTAGGTTTGGGGTTTTTTTCAATCTGCTCAGTATGAGCCAAATGTTGCAGAAATCTTTTCCAGGCTCCAACCAGAACAAAAGAAAAAAAAAAAAAAAAGAGGAGGGAAATCCTCCAACTCTTTGGTGTTATGGCTTGTTACAAGAAAAATGAAAGAGGATTCTTAAGGTCCCTCTAAGAAAAAACCAAACCAAACCAAACCAAACAAACAAAAAAACCAAACCAAAACAAAACCCCAAACAAACAAACAAAAAACCCAAACAAACAAACAAACAAAACCCAGGAGAGGTAGGTAAAACAGAAAAGGACTACCAAAGAATACCATGTTGGATTTTCTACTCATTACAAGTTTTATAAGAGAACGTAAACTATTCATGTATTCATGTGTACTTTGAGAAGGATAGCCTGAAGCATATATCCACTAGAAGGAGGATAAGGGACCCTGTTCTGATGTTGTAAGTTATTCTTTCTCCACAGACTATCAAATCTCAATACTCACAAGGCAAAATTCAATGCACAGAGTATTCTGCCTTACATGGGACTATGAATGATAAAAAGCAAGACAGATAATTAAATTGTTCCTATTCAAAATCTCTCTCACAGATGTTCTCATGGAAAGACACAATCCATTTCTCAGTTCATACTTAGATAACATTTCTATGCAGAAATATTCCATAATGTCTAGGGCTCTTCAATATTTTTTGAAAATGAAAACACATGGTTCAATTTATTTCTAAAGCTCTACTCTATAATTCTGAGCATCTAAATATAAGGCTTAGTAGGAATTACTAGTTTTATTAGCATAAGAAATCCTTAGCTGCTTATTGTTGTTATCCTACATTTTGAATATAAGAAAATGTTTTTTCTTTTTTCTCTTTTTTTTTAATCAGTCAGTTGAAAAATATGTTTTCTGGGCAAGCACCAATTTTATGAGACACTTTTACTAATTCATCTGGATCTTTTCCTCATCTCAATATAAAATGTAGTGGCTTCATTTTGCTTCTCTCCTTGAGGGACCTGAAGGCTTTTAAACCCACATTACCAATTAGACCTTCAGAGCAAACTATGGAGATACAGCTTCTTACTACTCTTACAAACATAATGTAGTCCCAAAACTATTTGGGATATGACATACTTTACGTCAGCAGCAAATTGATTCACATTTCTGTTAATAAATCTGCATTTTTAAAATAACATGGGCACACTGGCATCTGGCCAATCAGAAGTATTTAAGGGGTCAAAGATAAACTCAGTCTCAAGAGACAAAGATATCACAACAAACAGTCTCCTTCCTATTTTTAAAGTTTTGTCATAACAAATCCTTTATATCCAACGAATTAGGGGGATAATTGCCACTAATTTCTGAAAATCTGTATCTGGAATATCTAGGAGTCATTAGAGCTGTTTAGTAAAAGAACACATTTAACTAAATATGTACTATTCTAAATGAAAACATGTATAAGTACAATGGGGCCCTATATTTCTTATGCTAAGAAATGCCTTCAACTATAAGAAGACTACTTTTGAATGGTTCCTTATTATTAGCACAAGTTTAAAAGATCATCACCCACCAGACTGTCAAGAGTTAATAGAGCAGTTTATTTCATATCTTAGAACAAAAAAAAAGAACATAAACTAAGAAACTAAGGATTCCCTAATGTTTTAGTTATTGAAGTGACCCAATATAAACTTAATCTTAACTTTGCTTTGGCTTGTTAGCACATGCTATTCATTTTCAAGGAATGAAGGAACGTGGTCTCAAAACCAAAGCAGGAAGCCTAGAAAAGGCAGATGATGATGGTTCTGACCAACCACCAAATCCTTATGCTGTTCTTTTTTTCTTAGTTTAATGGAAGTAGGATTGCTTACCTCAAAGAACGTGTCATGCGCCTTGCTTAATAAATGTTAATAAAATGCTTAAAGACTCAGAAAAGTTCTATTTAAATGCCAAATATTATGATAAATAGCATTCTTCATTTTATGCAGAACATTATATTCAAAAACTCATTTCTCTATAGTACACTGGCATACCCAATTTCTAGACTAATAGTATTCTATATGGAATTCATAAGTGTTCCACAGAATAAAACAACACATTATTCTTTTTCTTTCAAAATATATCACACATTTTTACGATAATTTTGACAGGACTCAGAGGGTTAGAAACATAACATACTTGACCATTTCCCTTTTATCATTTACTACATGGCAGATTTATCTACCCTGAATAAACAAATCTGACGTTCCCAAAGAATGCAGACACGAACCTAAATGAGCCTGAAGTAAGCTGCTGCATAGAATAATAATGTGGCTTCAGAATGATCCTAATCTTTAAAACCAAGGTATTAATTAAATAAAAAGTAACGGCATCTCAACAAAAGCTGCACTCATTTAAAATGACAGCACTAAAACTGTCTGGTAATAATAGTCACAGGATGTCCATCATGTTTATGTATGTGAAGTATATGGCTTCACAGAAGCATCAAGTGTTTCTTAATATCATCTGTACAGTATTTTGTTTGCAAGGTTTTAAAAACCGATAGAGCCTTATGCTTTAAACATGTCAATGGGAAAGGTATCAAAAATCACTGTTCAGATTCCCAGGTTATCTGTTTTACTTGTATCTAAAAGCTTCAGTAGCATTTTAGTCTGGGTTTCTGAATGATGTTCTAGTGAAAGAAAAACCTGTGGAAAGGTTAATAACTTTTTACAATGAATTGTCTTAGAGAAAATTTTTGTTTCAGCCTTGGCTGCCCTTCCTGAAAACTTCACTCTACAAAATCTCTGGAGATAATCCCGTCTCTGGGAAGGATTCAGTAAGATCTGTTTTCAGTATGCTTTCCAATTAATTTCCTAGGAATTATTTCCTTGTAGAAAACATGTTTTCTTTTCTTTGTGTCAATGTAGATGTCTACGTTTGTACTTCAGTGTTTATTATGCATACGTAGAGCATTCAGACTAGAAGCCTTTGGGCAGCAGCATGAGCATCTCATTCCAGTAAGGAACTAAAGAGGAGGGCTCATTCAGACCCCTCTTAGTTCCTTTGCACCCAAATCATGGAAGTCAGGCTCGGAAATGTGTGTGTGTGTGTGCCAGGGAGTACAGGGAACAGGAGCAGCAGACCCAGAAATGTAGGTACGTCTCATTTATAATAAAAGTAATCCTTTTTGTTCTTTGAATATATATTCCCCTTCCAGCAATGACTAAGCCTGAATATTTACAGTCCACATGAAGTAAAGATTAAAAACCAAAGTCTGCTTGCGGTAGGAAAGACACTGTAATGACAACTGTATTAACAGGTGATTATGCTCATTCTCAGAACATATTATTGTACTTGCCAAGAATCCTTTCTGAAGACACCGACGTAATGGAACGAGACGAACAGAAACACAAAACTACGGGTAAATAAAGCAGATTCCCACATTCTAACTGTGAATGCATTGGAGTTAGACAACAGTCTTGGGGATAACAAAAGGCCAGCAAGAAGTACTTTATAGGATAATCATTATTTCCAAACAAAACCAGTATGATTTTTTTCCTGAAAACCTTCTTGGTCATATTCATTTCTGAGTCCTAAGGAGGAGTTAATTGCAACAAGGAGTATCTTCCAACACGGTATCCTTCTGCAAAAGATGTTTCACCTGCTTGAGAAAMGACCTGGATTCTGCTAATTAATAAGGAACAAAGGAATGGGTTTTTGGCATTTTAAAACACTCTTCAATGGCTTTGCAATTGAACAATGAAGATCACAGCTGTTTCCTAAAAGGAAAAGACATATAAGGCAGAGTAAAGTAACTGCTGAATTATTCCTGAAAAGCAGTTAATTCTGCCTGCTCAGAAAGAAAGAGAAATACAGAGCATTGAAACAGAAGTTGAAGTACTACTGTCAGAAATATTTCCTCTATATATCACCTTGCTACTCTCAGATGCACTGAAACCTTTCTCCTATTCATCTCTACACTTTCGGAGTATAAAATATTGGGTCAGAATTTTTTGAACAAGTTTGAAGCAGAGGGTGTTGTTTTCCTAGCACAAATACATCATCCTTCATTAGTAAATATTGTCTAGTGTTCTCAGCCTCCTGCATTATCCAATGTACTAACCAGCATGACTTCTGCTGATTCAGCCTGGCTGCTACCTCTATTGCATTTGCCTGCAGAATACCTAGGAAGGCAAGGTTCGTAAGAAGTCATCTTTCATCAGTATAAATTATATACATTTTTCTGTGGAAAAGATGAGCTTCTGGGTACTCAAGCCTCTCTCCAGTCATAACCCTACAGCCCCATAATACACTATTGACACTGTTAATAAAAAGGTTACAAGCTTCATACAGAGTTTTCAAGGCCTCGGGACTGAGGTTTGACAGACTTGTTCTGTCCAAACTTTTGTTGAACTGCCTGATTTAGCAGTAAACGTCATTTTTTTTATAATTGGCTAGATGGCTGTGGTCAATCTGTTTTATTTTGTTTATCTTTGTATGGCGGTACCACAATGGTTTTATGACTAACATAATGATGCTGTATTGAGAAATATAGGCCTGGTATCACAGCTGAGACTTTGGGAAGTGGAGACATAGGATGTGGCGAGGAAGTGCACAGGCACAAGATGATAAGAGATGAGGCGCAGTCTGGCATTGGAGACATCATGGTTGTAAACAACTCACCCATGGTCAGTTAATGATATGCAAACCTTAAGCTGGACAAAACTGATTTGAGGCATAACAAAAAGAACAATGAAATAGTTACTGATATACGCAGAAGGCACTGTACATGGTAAGTTCAGATGTAAAGTGGACTTTCAGGCCAAGAAAAAAAGGAGCAAAGATACAAAAGCATGCTAGAAAACATAAAAGTGACCCCAAGTGGATCCTAGAGTGAGAAAGAAGAAAACATCAACATGAACCAAGTGAAGACCTCCAAGTGCTGACAAGTCACCATAACACCCCCACCACAAACGCTGAAATAAGACTATTGTCCTTAGTACTCAGAAGAACAGSGGATAGGTGAATTGCTAGGAAAAGGGATAGAAATTGAATGTGTGTATAACAGTTTTAACTGTATTATTACTATTATTAAGAGTTTTGCTGTATAGAAGCATATTCTCTCTTTTTCTGTAATAATCAGGTCTGGACTAATAATGATTCTTGGATTAGGCTGTAAAGATTTGAATTCTACTAACAATCTATTCTTGACTTTTTATATAAGGTGTGTTTCCTCTTTGCCCATAAACAAGATGTTGAGCATAACAGAGTCAACTGTTTGATGCATTTTCTGCTTCCAGAATCTACCCCCTTACTGCCAATCTCCAAAACAAATGAACCCTGTAGTACCGCATCATGATAACCTCCTAGGTAGGGATTTATGGAGAAATCGCAATAGCAAGTCAGAAACAATCAATCAAAATTCTATCCCATCAGTGAAAACCAAAATGCAATGGCTACATTGAAAACTAAGAATAAATGGCTAAACTCAAGTTAGCAGACTATTTCCGTGAGAAGATAACTCCAAAAAAGAGAAAAAACATGTCAAAGTATGAAAGAGGGTTCAGTCTCTAGCCATAGATGCAAATCTGTGAGAACTCAGCATTCCTGTCCATGTCATGTCTTGCAGTCATGGGTACTGAGTCTGTCTCAGTACCTGATACTCTCAGGTACTCTCAGTACCTGATACTTAGATTTAGGCAACTAAAGGCTACCTCTACTGACTAGTCAGCAAAACAACTTTCTGGAAGCTACCTCTAAGTACAACTGACATGACATAGGATTTTCAAGGGACCTACATCCTTCTGTAAAGATTGCTGGAAATGGGAGGCATCACTCAAGGACATCTAAAACAGCATTTGACACTGATGTTAAAGCAGCTGAATCCTGTCCTGAGTGAGTGCCCTGCAGTGTAAGCTGAATAAGTTCTCCTGGACCCACTGCTCATATTTGGACATCTAAATATAGGTATCTTATTCTTGAACAGAATTTCACTAAGGAAAAGAAGATTTGCTTCAAATAAGCTTTAGATTTTTTATCTAAGCTGGAACTTCTTTTATTTGTAGATTCATGAATTTCTCTGCTCATTCCTACCCAAAGCTATGCTCTTACATAGCAGATAGTAATTCATATTAAAATGATTGACATCTCTACACATGAAGAAACATGAAAGTGTACATGAAGAAGAACCTCAGTGAAATAGCTTTATTTTCAAATGCATTTCTACAGGTTACATTTTAAGTGGTCTGGCATAGGGGCTGAAGCAATAGTCCAAACAACAAAACCCAAGACATTTTCAACAGAAACATTAAAATAAATCCCCGAAACAAACTCCAAAGAAACAGCCATCTATTGGATTAAAACATGCCTCTATATGAAAATCTTCTACTGAACAAATCTTTGCTATAAAATCATCCACTGGAGAAAAACCTGTGCTATAGAAATCCGGATAGGGATGAGCAATAATTATATTTAAAGTGTAAGCACATTTTGGAAAATATTTTCATGTGTTTTAAAGCATCTACAGTCAGTTCAGCACAGTTTCAAATATGTAAAATATGTTTTATTATCACTAGTGTTCTCATTCCGAAGCAGCGTTTTCCTGGCTCAAACAGAAGGAAGATTAGAACTGTTCTAGTAGTGAGGGACTCAATGATTAATTTGCCCTATGCAACGATGCATTCATCTGTCTACTTATTTAGTTACAAAAGCTTAATAGAGCTTTCCACAGGAATTGCAATATTTTAGAACCTACATTAGAGGGCATAATAAATATAATTGTGATGCTTTTGCTGGTACTACAGAAATTAGTATGTTTCCAGAAACACATTTTGAAATATTCCTTCTCCCAAAAGACTAGCTGGAAACAAGATAGGAGACTTAAGAAAAAAAAAGGTTTCAGCTTATGAATTCTGAAGGAGTTTCTGAAGGCTAATTCAAGTACAAAGGTTAAAAAAAAAAAAAAAGGTGAAAATGCAGATTATATTGTACACATGAAAAAGGAGAAACAGAGAAGAACATGCTTCAAGGAAAACACGTAACCAGAATATGAAGGTTATACCCCCATCTGATTCTGCGTGTTAGTGTGATGCAGAATCTCTTTTTTTTTTTTTTTTTTTTTAGTTTTTCTTTCACTTGAATGGAAATGAGGATGAATGTGATGATATACAATAAAATGTGCTGAATTTGTGTTTATGGTCTGGTTCTTAACTCCAGAGGCACTGACTGTTGATGACAGACTTGCCTAGAGAACTACCAGTATTTAGCATGTTGTTTTCTTAGGATTTTGTTTTATATGCATATATGAAAGATGTAAGTTTTCAACATACTTTAAAGAGCTCAAATTTGTACTTATATTGGATATGATTGCAAAAGTATCACAGAAAAGAAATTTAATATAAAGAGGAAGAATGTGAGTGTCTAACACAGATTTGCATGTATGGGCTGGAGGGAGTAAGTACATACACGTGTGCCCTTACCCCCCCAAAAGAAAAGCTTAAGAAGGGGATAATGCCCTTTTCAGTGGTGATTACTGAATAGAAACTGGACCTTGGATGCCTCCCTCCTGCCTTCCAAATGGTAATGCATCCTTGCTCTCTAGAGAACATCTCTCCACTCCACATGGGAAGAAACTATGCAGTTACATTGGACCAGAAAACAAAGTAAATATGAATCCTACCTTAAAGGTCATTACACTATCATCATTAAAATTACCCAGAAATATGCTGTCCATAAAATATACTTTTTCTGCCTGCCAGGGAAGCAGCATGGGCTCTAGGTCAAACATTAGCAATTCAACAAAATATTAAAAAAAAAAATTCTACTGAAGAAAGATACACAACATGTCAGATCATATCATGTTATTGTTTTACATCAAGTATCATCAAACCATCCATAGATATAAAAACACAGTCAGACACTTTTGCCCTTACTTGTTTGAATGCATCTCAGTCAACATAACAGTAACAACAACAGCATCATATCATTCGATATGTTAAAAATGGTAAAGTGTTTTAACTGCACCTTTTCCAGAAACATTATGTTATTAAGAGGTGTGTATTTAATTCAGTTGTCTTGCTCTGTGATGAAATTTTAAAAAAATTAACTCTGGTCAAATTCTGCTTTTCCTGTGTCACTGGTAGAAAGGATCAAAACAGAGTATTTTGAAAGGTCTCAGAGTAGGATTCTACACTGGAGAAATAATTAAGGCATACAGCAGCATCAAATCTCTCCCGTTCATCAGTCAAAATATTTCAGGAGGGGAAAAAAAAAAAAAAACAACATGAAAAACCAAACAATAAAACCCCAGAAAATATAACACAAATTCATGACAGTCCTGCCATTCTTCATTATGGCAAATAAAACAGCAGACAGCAATACTGTTGGATTAAAAACCTAGAAATCCACAACTTATTTCAAACCCCTAACTGCAGTATGCCAGCATAGTTCTCCTAGGCTCATAATTGTAATTAAGTTATAATTAATACGTTTTACATCACTGAAGAGTTACCCCCGATTCCTTAACGTTGTAGTTTCTAATGGAAGCTACTATTTTATTCTAAGTATTGATACCACATATAGTTTCTTCACTAATGAAAAGATAAAAAAACAAGAGAGGCCTATTGTCTCTCCAAAATCATAAGAATTCTGACTAGAACAGTCAGATTACGTTAGCTGCAAGGATAATAGACCTCTAGCAGTGAGATAAGACATGACTGTTAAAGTATCTTTAGCTGATTGTCAAGCTTCTAATTATCTCCTGTAGTCTGAAGATAAAAAAAAAAACAACTGGATTTTCTGCCTCCAAGATTGTTTGCTATGCTTAGACATTGTTGTTCCCCTTTAATCAAGACGAAGTTGACATCGTTGTATAAAAAAAAATGTTTGAGATAGATAGATAAAATATAATTTGGATATGTCTACTTGTCTCATTTACATGTTTTTCCAATTAAAGATAAATATTTCTAGGTACCCAAAATGTTTTGTTCCAGATTTACAGCAACCTGTATCGCAAACTACAATTTAGGAAAGCTGCAGTTTTATCAGTTTCTTTTCACATTTTTGTAGTTAATTTTCTCTCCAGATGAACTCATCTCCCATTTTATTTATAAAAGTTTCTTCTGGTGACTTAAGACAAGAAACTATACCTCTTACTAGGTAAACATTTTGTTTCAGTGGATAGAATATTGATTTAAAAATTAAAACCTCAAGATATTAGAAATAATCTTTTATTACAGGTAAATATTAATTTTATTAATAATTATTTTATTATGGTTTAGTTCCGGTTTTAATTTTTATGTGCAGTAATTGTCAACCTGGAAATAATTAGTCTAATTACAATTCCAGTAGGKTTTTTTTTGTGTGCCCCTGAAAGTAAACTAGCATGCACTAGACAGATAGTCTGTATTTAAAATGACTGATTTTCCATTTCACTTCGATTTGGGTACAAGACTTTCTGGCAAAAATAAAGAAAATAGGCTCGCAGTGTGAAAGCAGCCAGAAGCAGAGATGAAATTATACACTGGCTGGCAGAAAGGAGACCTGGATCTCCCAGACCTCAGCACAGTTGAAGTCCTCCAGCCTCTAGGCACAAGCTATCACCACCTTGGCCATATGTGTCTCAGTTCAGAAAGTTGGTGGGTGGTGGCTAAAAAGATGTTATTATTTCTTGATACCAATAATATTAATTTGTGTGGTGATGAGAAAATATTATATTACCTTATTTCTAAGCTTACCAACTTTTAATTATGCATATTTGTCAGCCAAGTTCAGCAACTTACTTATAAAAGAGGCATTAATAAAACTATGCACTTCAGAAGTGATTTTGTTTCATCAGTGAATAAAATGGCATCAACTACTTAAAAGAAAAAATCTATACAAAAGGGCAAGTCAAAATGACTTAAGGGGTTATGTGAGTAAAAGTGTACTTTATTATGAATATTTCATAATGTGATACATAAATCATTGTAGAAAAATCTGTACTGCAAGTTAACTCAGGGGATGTTGGAAAGGTTAAAGCCTAGATAAGTAATGAATGAGGGAAGGAAAAAATAAAAACTTTTTCTTGGTAAGGTAAGGTATTGTATCATGACAGACTTTTAGTAGAATAGATTTATTAATATCTTCAAGCAAAATTTTGCTAAGGATCTTACTCATTAAAGGGGAAAAATGGACTCATGCTGTCATCACCTGCTGTTTCTACAGTTAGCATTATAATAGAGTTTTCTTAGTCCAAGGTTTCCTTAGGTGTCTACAAGTGAAAAGTAACTCTTAATTTATTTCCTCTCTTTCTCCCAGTATTCCCTCCCCTTGGCTCCCTGCGCCCCCCCCCCCCCAAAAAAAAAAAAAANAAAAAAAAAAAAAAAAAAAAGAATGAAACAGATCAAGATTTCAGCAGAGTTTTGAAAAGAAATACAGAATAATTCTGCACTGTTCATATTTTCCAGGTTCATGTCATTGAACAAAGTTGGGTTTTTTTTACTAAATTAGAGCTCATAACAGAAAAGAACATTTGTCCAAGATCGTATCATGTTAAAGTTGAGGGAAGTGGTAAAATCTTGATAATTTTGAAAAGTTCAGAATGATACAATGTAAGTCTTGCTGTAAAAAAGAACTGTGGTTAATGTTTGCAAAAATATTCTCAAATAGCATCTATGTGCTATTTTAAATTATTTTTCATATCACATTTTTTGAACTAAGAAGCATTTTAAAATCATTCAATATCAGTGATTTACACCACCAAAGCTTAACAAGTTTATTTAAGTATGATTATACATTCCAATATATCATTGGTCATTAGAAAAACACAAAAGCACAGAAACATATGCAAATTGAAGTTCACTTACGGAGCTCTGAGAAAAAAGCATTATCTTAGTTTATAATTATTTTATAAACATTCACATAAAAGAATATTCTAAAGCATATTTAATTCACATTTCTACTTTTATACATGTGAAACTGTAACACTCCCAAATTCAGTATATGGCCAAATGTTAATATTGCCAAAACACTATCAAAATACTATTCGGACTGGTATAAAGAGTAGGAATGAAAAAAAAAAAAAACCAAACGAGAAGCTACTAATTTAATCAAGAGACCTCAATAACATGTCTGACCACCATAACCAAAACAGGGTTTGGAATGGTAAGCATTGGAAAGATTCTCTGAGTAGGTTTGCTGGGGAATTCAGGGTGCATGAATAAATATGGAGCATCACAAGGCAGCAGCACTTTTCAGATTACGCCACACTTAGCAAGAACTCTTGTTCATTTTGGAGATGGAGGGTGACTGGATGAGTGCAGCAGCTGAAGTGCTGTATGGGCCTGACAGCCTGACAAAGACAGACAGCCCTCACTCTTTTATTCATTGCTGAGCAATATGGTGGAGAAGAGAGAAACAGAGGTGTAATATTTGAATTATTGACAGCAGAATAACCATTATCTAGCTCTACGTAAAACAACAAAGCAAAAAGAACTATCAAGCCTCTTCTCACAAGGCTGACATGTGGGATTTGATTGTGTTGCAGTCCTTTATTTTACTGGAACTCTTCAGTACTCAGCATGTCAAAGGAATGTACAACTTGGAAAGAGAGAAAAGGGTGGTTGAAAAAGCAGCTTTAACTTACTTTTGCAGGTCAATTATTATATATTGTCATGCTTATTTTTAAGAGCAAACAAATAACATTCTCATAGACTACAAAAATCAATGTAGATACAACACAATGCTTTCTGATGCTCAGAATGTGATCCTCTTCACAACAGCCACAGTAGGGCCACTCATTTTCTATAGAAAGAAAAAAATATAACTGCTTACCTCTGATCTAACACAAGTAAAAATATTGGATTTACATTAGAGTACTCCCTTAAAAAAAACTGACCAGCTTAGCACCTCTGGTTTCAGCTGAAGTATTTTGAATTTATCCATCCTGGAAAGAAATCTGAGGCACAGTCTAACCAAAATTTGATCACGATGAAGACAAGATTGGGCATAGGTTTTTAAATTAAAAATTAAAAAAAAAAAAAAAAAGAAGTGTAAATATCGTATTTATTTCAAACATAGTGAGGAAAGGATCCTAGTGATGAAAATAATGGAAAGAAAAATGCAATATTCAGTAACCGTCCTTCTAGGAGATGCATCGATCTGTGCTGGACATCTCTGTATTGCAGAGTTCACTCTGATATCTTTAAGATCAGAGAAATTTTACTTGCTGGGTCTATTTGAGAGTTTCAGATTGATCTTTTAGCCACACTCGTAGTTTCTCCCCATCAGATACACGACACAATCCAAGCAGCTGCAATCCATGAAATGTGTCATTCAGCTGCAGATGCACTCCAGGATCTTGCTCTGTTATTTTGTTTCCTGGTCTGACTGGCCTAAGTTTACCTTACTCCAGCCTCCCATCTGTTTGTTACCATCTCCAAATTGGCCTTAGCCTTTCCCTTTGTTCCTCTTTCTCTGCCTTGCAATACAGATCTTGATCTTTAGCCTAGTTTTTGGCCAGGCTCTCAACCTAGCCATTTGGCTCAGCATTTTACCACATTTCTTTTCAAGGACTTCAATTTAGTATCTTCTCGGTTTCCCAGTTTTGGTTAGCCTTACCTTAAGCGGTATATGTTTTCTGTTAACAGCCAGCCCGAGCTCTTGGTCCTTGACTCACCTGCCTGGTATACATCCCTCTATATGTTTATTCCATAATATGGGAGAGCACAAAAGCACAGGACTTATATCAATTTGTTGTGGGTTTTTTTGTTGTTGTTTGTTCGTTTGTTTGTTTTGTTATACTAGAAATTCCACAAACACACAGGAATCCAAAGCAGAGAAGAAATTAGAAGGTGTAATGCAAAGCATCTAGTTATCATGATCTCTGGTTGTTATGAAAACACAGATAGAAATAGGGAAGAAAAAATATTTTGGTGTATTATATTGTAGAGATTCTGTAAAGGTACACCAAGAAGATGAGCACTTAGAGTCCTAGTGTGCTGTATATCGAAGGACTGCCCTACTGAACAGTGCAAAGTTGATGGTTTCATTAATTTATGATGCTTTGCAAATCTATGTGCAAAATACCATGTCACTACATTGTACACGTCATTGGTAGGAATGTTTTAGGGAGAAAACACAGGAGCTGTGTGTCACTGAGTGTGAATTGGTTTTAGAGTGCAAGATATTACATAGCAAAATATTAAGGTTTCAAAGTTTGATCTTGAGTTTCTCAGTAGAAACTGTCAGTTTTCACTCTTGGTAAACAGTTGAGAGGAATGTTTAAAAGGTTTTGTGCTTCTTAATTAAATTGTCAGGAAATTTCTGACAGACAACGAATGTAATTCAATACATGATTCAGGAAAGAACACATATAAGCAAATCATTTGATTAATCTGAAATATTGAAAATACCTTTAGTACAGAAGTGTGGTGTTGCCTAAAAATCATGATGAGAGAACACAAAGATCTGAGAGAAGAGCTCACCAAGGTCAAGGCTGATTCAGGTTCTTTTCTGTACCATTAAGCCACTCAATTGTCCTTATTAATATTTTTTTCTGTATTGTCAATACTGTACATTCATATAATGCTTTTCCTAGGTAAAAAATAAAAGCTGGATCATGACTGACTTTCATATTATAGAATATAAATTTAGCATAAAGCTCCAGTTCAAATGAAATTTGCTATTCTTCAATCATCTAACAGTTAACGTATAAAAAATTAATCATTTTATATTTTCTTGCAGAAACCCCTTTCTTCATCACCAATAAACTATGGTGAGTTGGCAAGAGGGTTTAGCAATTTTTCTGGAAAAGAGTTTCTTGTAAATTTCAAATCCAGTCAATGTTTTATTAGCTGGTTTCAGCTGGTTTGCATTTTGGGGATACAAGCCTCCATTCTCTCAGTAACCTCAGATCCATGACATTCAAGCACTATGAGAGATTCAGATTCAGATGTTGTTGGAGATAAGGATTCAAATCTGTTTATTCAAAGAGTGCCCTAATGACTATATTTCATAGTAATACCTTTTTGCAGTTGTTCTACCTGACATAAATCATCTATTCCCCTCTGGCGCAACAGATATTCATTCCATATCCTGTTATGTAGGTCATTTGCTTCAGATGGTGAAGAACTTTGTTCCTACTCCTGCTTTGAATCGAGTGTACGAGGATCGTATAGCTTTCCAGCTCTTGGTGGGTGCTCCATCCAACAGGCTATAGTTGGAACAGCTCATCTGGGTCCAAATTATCACCCTAGTGACATTTCTGTGGGAAGCAGACATATGAAAGATACAATTCTTCCTCATTTTTTCCTCCAGTCAGTTCTAGAGACAGTCTTCTCCTGCCTTGAAGAAAGTGATCCAAGTGCTACTTTACTCAAATAGTAAGTAAAGGCAGAAAATATTCCTTAATTTGTTTGAATTCTAGGTTTCATGTTTATATTCCAGCAAACCATGCTTGTTTTATTATAAAAACATGTAAATGAATGCATGAAGAAGCTCTCAAAAGTTTAGTGATTCATTTATTAAGAATCCTTTCCACAAACACTTACCAGAGGAACATTTTATGTCCATCTAGTGATCTAGGTTATAAAAATCTGTTCATTAGAATTCATCTTAGGCAATCAGAAATATTAAAAAGTTATGTCCTGTTATACAATGCAGGTTGAAGCCTTTGCAAATTCAGCCTTTTCCCACAAGATGTTTATATTCATCAGTGCAGACAAGCTGAACAGTCAGGCTAGCATATACATTTGCTAATCCAGCTTGATAATGCCAGCATTATTTAGGTTACTCAAGTCATTAGCTACACAAAACAGGAACTGCAAACACATGGGGGTTTTTTCCACCCTGATTAATTTTCTTAGTACTTAATCTCTGAGGTTTAAGAGATCCTACTTGTTTTCCTTTTCAGTGACTAAAAATACTTCATTTAACATTTCCATACTTTAAATTCAGCATATTTCATTCAATATGATGCATTCAATTGCTTATGCATTGTAACTCCCTTTTTATAATGCAAACTCTGTCATTAAGACCTTAGAGCTCTCTTACATCAGCAGCTCCTGACAGGAATGTAAACCTGTGAGTGTGCTGGAACTGTTCAGTGTGAGTAGTAAAACTCTCACTCACAAACTGTGGGGCACACTTGAAAATTTTCAAATGCTTGGGGGAAAAAAAAAGGGGGGGGGGGGAGGGGAAAGGGGAGGAAGATCCGTCACTTCGTAACAAGCATTGATGAAGAAATAAGCAAGCAGTCATAAACCACAAAACCATAAAAATGTGAAAAGCTAAGAAATAAAAAAGTGGATCAGACTAGATAAGCAACTCCAGAATGGGGCAATTTTCTAAAAAATGATGTGTTACCACACAAAAGTGCTATGTAGCAATTTTAGTGCATTCTCTCAGAATATGAAGTTTCTGTAAAGTGATTCTCCACTAAGCCTGTCAGTAAGATGTTTTTAAAACTAAGGAAAGTCTTGTTATGAAGCCATCCAGCAAAAGCATCAGAAAAGGACAAAGAGGATGAGTATTCTTTCTTATCTAATCTTAGAATATTGTAAGAACTAGATATATTTTTTAAAATTCAGAATTGTCTAGAACTGAGCAGCTTCATGTCTAAACCTAAATGGGACTCAAAACTAGGTGGAAAAATGCTTAAAAGAGTTTGATGAAGCCAATATGGTAGACACACTGCAAGTATTCTTAATACCAAGCCACAGGACTGGATTCCTGAAAAGAAACAGATGCAGCCACTCTCTATTAAAACAAGGGTGATGGTGTTGCTCGCAATGTTTTCTAGTATTCCAAAAGTTTTTGAATATCGGAAATTAGGAGCCCTGGGTTTTCAGCAGTATGGAGGTTGAATCCAAATTCCATATATTCTTCAAAATTTCAATAAGGATTATAATATAACCCATCCCTGCTTGCTAATATTATACCAGAAAAATGCCAAATTCTTGGAGTCAGGGCATATACAGAATTATATCATGTCTGGAAATAGGGTCATATCAAATATGTATGCTTTTTATTATCAGAAAGAACAATGATTACTCACAATTCTAGGAGACATCGCATGCATGGAAATGGAGAAAAAAGTTTATTATGTTATCTCATTAGTTCTTAGAGAAAATAAGATTGGTCTTTGGGCACCTCACATAGACTAATAATGTAAAATTACTTAGGCCAAAGAGTCATTCTTCTTGTAAAGCCATTCAAGAGCATAAGGCGCAAATTCTACATTCAGTCTTTTTCTTTGCAATATCGAGTAACTTAAGTAACAGAGTTTCTGAAGATGTGATGTCTCTATATCCTTCCTCCTTGAATTCCTCTCAGTATTTAGGCCTTTAGTCAGCTGTTTCATGTTTCCTTTCTTTTTTTTTTGTTTGCATCTATTGTCTGGAGAGATACTTGATCCTTGCCTCCAGAGATTCCAAAAAATAGTTGTTCACAGGGGATAAGGAAATTCTGACCACTTGCTACATGTTGTCGTGTTCAGCAGTAACCCCAGTTATTCATGAGGTAGGACTGTGTCACAGACAGACACAAGGAAGGTTCAGGTTGCTTTAAGAGAGCAGAGTTTGACCCTTGATCACCTGCAACTGGCACTAAATCCTCCATCGCCTCCTTTCTGAACCATTGACGTACAAAGTGGCCATAAAGTAATAGGGTAAAAACTATTTTCAGCCTGTCTGTTCTTTTTCCCCCAAAATGCATTGAGACACCAGGCTGTCAAAGGGTCTATGGGTGACCGCCCTGGTCAAGAGCCACGTGGAAAACAGTGTCTATTACAAAGTCTCAGAAAATGGAACAGGTAAAGCTGAGACACAAATATAAAATAGAACGTGAACACAAAAATAACATAGTCATAGCAAAAAAATAAAAAAACGTTCCTTAGTATAGTAAGGCAGGGATTAAGGTTAGATGAGAATAGAGGGTTTGTGCCAGCCCTGAAATAGTAGATCCAGGCATAAACAGATCTTTCTGAAAATGCATGAAGTTCAACTGGCAATGGAAGTAATGGGGAGAAAACTGACACCAGTAGACTTTCCATAAGATGCAAGAGATCCACAAAGAAAGCACAGAGCTCATGGCCCTGTTGCTTACTTTTTCAACCACTCAGGTAAGAAGACTTAATTAGGAATCAAGTGCCAGGATCACCTTTGTGTTTTACAGACAAAAATCATTGCAGCAAAGGAACTTATAGTCTCTATATAATGTCCGACTTTGGTAACCGCACAAAAGGCCAAAGTCTAACAGCCTGCATCACCGTACTGCCTTGGGGCTGAATATGCACTTCCTGGAGCTGCTTTCCTTTCGCTCTCCCTCTCCTCTTCCTCCAGAAGCGGGAGAGAAGCCAGTCTTACAGCTCTGCTGTGCTCCACAAGTCCCCTTCCCTCAGCAACCTGGTACTGCAAGACCTGACACTGTACCAACAGTGCGGTACAAGTTGATTGCACCACACAGAAGTCACCACTAGCATCCAAAAGCTCAAACACAGTGATAGCAAATATAGAGGTCATTCAGGAGTCTTTATATGTCATATTGTCATGTTATTTGCTTTTTTTTTTATGTAGACATTACACTGAAAGAAAGAAAATAAGAGAAAAATATTAAAATAGTACATATAGTAATATACAGGCTGTTAAAATCACGTAAGTTTTTCATTATTGCTGAAGAAATTACTGTTCTGAGAAATGCCATTTTCTAAGAGGAGGTTCTTTTCTCCTCTTCTCCCTGACTTAAATGTCTCCACAGACATTTCCATCCACCATTTGAAGTTTATACAGAAGCAAACACAAATGAAATTGATATTGGGTGTTTACTATGAAAAACAGTATTCTGCGGGTATCAACTGGTTCAGTTTAGCAGCTGAAAAACAGAACACACCGACCTCCAAAACCAAAGACTTTTCTGAAAATTTAACCAAAATAATTCTGTTTATAGGCAAAGCTCTTTGCAGAAAGACACATTAGGTTTTCCAGCTGAGATGCATTAATATTTTAGTCAAGTCTTTCACGGCATTTAGTGTAGCATGTATAATGCAGCATTTGAAAAGTTGCCTGACTCTCTTAGGATCATAATTATTCCTGTAATTTTGAAACCTGGTAGGATATGGGTAACTGCAGTAATTATAGGCCAATTTTCTTAATTAATGCAGTCTGCAAAATACTCACACAAGCAATAGCAAAAATGATTAGAATTGATTCCTACCAAAATTAATTCATAAAAAAGAGACACTCAAACAATAACATAAGACTCTTCCTTGACCTCATTAATGAAATTTACAACAAAAGTAATGAAGTGATAGATATAGTATCAGCTAGAGCAAAGGGGCCAAATTCAAAATTTAATAGTGTAATATGCTTTTACCAGAGTATAACCAGAATAATGCAATGGAAAAAAGAAAACTGATTTTTCTGGAAACATAATTTCCTAATTAGTTTAAGCTACTACTGATATCAAAGATATACATCAGCACAACAGGATTCTGTGGCTTTGGGGGTTTTTTTGGCAAATAAAATGAAGTAATCAGAAATTTCTGTTTCCTTTGCCAGTTTTCGGTCATGATGGATACAAAGTTTTAGAAAAGACTGATACAAAAAAAATCTCAAAGATAATTAAAAATTGGGAATAAGGATTAAAATTTTTCACACTCCCTGCAACATGACTGAAATGACCTAAGCAGTTCAGATCATTAGGCTCAAACCCAAACACCATTGAAAGAAACAGAAAAAAAACCCAAAAACAAACCTTGCAATAATTCCAGAAGATTTTTGATCAGAATTAAAACTAATATGTCCTAAGGTATTTAAGAAATACTGTGAATATGGTTATCACCATTTGCTTATAATATCAGAAGTAGCTGATATCTAGTGTTATTAAAGACAAATGTCAATTTACAAAAGATATGAAAGGAAGTTGAAAGTAATGATACAGGAAAATATCTAACAAAGCAAAACATTTTGGTTACTTGCTGACCTTCTTTTGGTATCATTTGCTAAGAAACATAGCAACTTATCTGATTCTGCATTGACAAATACAATATTGTATTAGAAAGAAAAAGTTTCAAACAAAAAGAAAAAGATTCAAACAAAAAAGTTCAGAGTGCTTCAGTGTTTTGTCAAATGAGCAACAAAGCCACCAGGATAGCGATTCATTTTCTGAATTTTTAAATACCTTTACATTTTTTTTTTTATTACAAAGAAACTTTTTTTCTATTAACAGGTACCTTTTTCTCTTACTTTAGACTCTTATGGAATCAAGAGCAACAGATTATGAAAATTTATATAAACTATTACATTGGTAAACAAAAAGATAATAACTATTGATGCAATCCTAGAACAAGCCTAAAACCATGGATACACATCTAGAGATCTGGTATTAGCCAGGACAGATTGGTTCCACTCTGTTGTACTTTGCACAGTTATGCTGGCATGAAGTGAATTTAAAGTGAGTTCAAAATACAGCATGCAATTATCCAGGACTAGTAACATACAAGCTTGTAATCCTACCCCACCAAGCACAGTCTATCACTACTCTGCCAGCAAAGCTTTGAGATGTTTAGAGATGAGAATTTTGTCTTGAAGTGTAACTTAGGGTCTTGGACAATCAGCTTCTGACACGTGCAAACCTCTAGTTGCCTGCTCAGCTCAGGGAAAACTTCCAAGCTGCAGGGGAAGGCAGGACTTCTGACAAAGCTATCCTCAGAGCAGCTCTCTTAGCAGTGCAATACTGTCTTGGAAAGAGATCAGCTCATCTCAGCTTCTATCCAGTCAACAATATAGATTAAAAAACATCCATGCACTTTCTTACTTGCCACAACTTGGTCATTTAAGCTAAATGGATACAAGACATGGCTCCATGTGACATATCACAAGCCTCCAAGACTCAGCTGCCAACTTGGGAGAAGTTGCACATGACCTGTATAATAACATGCCACATACACATACTGAAATCCAACATATTAAGTCTACTTAATTTTGTTCAGCTTGGAGAAGAGAAGGCAGAGGGGTGACCTCATTGCAGTCTACAACTTCCTCCATGGGGGTAGTGGAAGGGGAGGTGCTGATCTCCTCTCTCTGGTGACCAGCAACAGGACACGTGGAAATGGARTGAAGCTGCCTCAGAGGAAGTTAAGATTGGAYATTAGGAAAAGGTTTTTCACTGGGAGGGTGGTCGGTCACTGGAACAGGCTCCCCAGGGAAGTGGTCATGGCACCATGCCTGTCAGAGGTCAAGGAGCATCTGGACAACGCTCTTAGTCATGTGATTTAATTTTAGGTAGTTCTGCGAGGAGCAGGGAGTTGGACTCGATGATCCTTATGGGTCCCTTCCAACTCGAGATATTCTATGATTCTACTTATGCCCACACAGATCAGCTACTGAACCAACATCAAAATAATTGTGTCTGCCTGTTACAAACATATGTGCACAATTTCATGTATTTCAGTGCTACCTGGCTGCTTTTCCAGAGACCTTATAGTCAGATATCAAAAAAAATGAGCATCTTTCCAGGCAACATAAGACTCAAAGAACTTTTAGATCCCGTAAGAAAGCTAGAAGAAAGAAGTTCCTATTACAAATCCCGCAGGATCACAAAACAAGTTGTCTTGTTCTCTTATTGTTTTTTGTTTGTTTGTTCATAAATTGTGACTGAACTAGCTAAGGGCTGGTAAATGTTTTAAGAAATCTCTGAAAAGACAGATTAATGGCAATATCAAAAAAATAGCTAAAGATGCACAAAAAATATAATATAACCCATAAATACAGCATGAATAACCTTTTATTCATGAGTATGCAATGCATTAATGCAACTCTAAAATCATAAATGCCATCTGATTTAGAGTCTGTCTGTCTCCAGCACAAAATGATGTCCCTCAGTTTGCAAGCTTTATCTGAGAAAAAGTTACCTAAGTATCTTGCACTTTTCCATTTGATAGAACTCAAGAACTGTGACTATTCAATTATCCTAGGTAAGAGACAAGTATAACAAACATGGTATACATCTATATCCAGCCACCAGTATCATGGAGGATTTGCTGTAGGTGATTTTTAAGCTATTGCAACTCCACCTAACTTCTGGTGAGGACAACTCCAGTGTTAGTGGGATGTAACAAAGTAGCACCCCCCAAAGAGCTCTGTCCCCCCATTGCATCCACAGAACTATTACAGAGGAATGGCTACAGCCACTCTTTCCTTTTTATCTGAATTCACTGACTATTTATAAGATGTTTGTAAAAAAGAGCAAATTTACTCTGTATTCCCATTCATAGGCAAATACAATTTCCTATTGCCAACCAAAGTGCAAATATGACATCTATTCAGCAAGCAAAATGTTCTTTCTAGCTTTCCAAAGAGATCTTGTACGTTGATCATTTATTGTTAAGAGTAAAAGGCATGCAGAGTAAAAGTGGAAGGATGCTTTGGCTTTCTGTTTAAATGCAGTACTATTTTCCCTTCATAAATTTATCATTTACTTCTTATGTCTTTACACTTAAAAAAAAAAAAAAAAAACACAAAAAAAACCAAAACAAAAACAAACAAACAAACAAAAAAACCAACTTCAGTTGCTAGAACATCCTTAACTGGCTGGCTTTCCTGGTGAAGAAAGTAAGCCAATTCCTATTTGTAACACACAGTCTGACTGGTTTTTTCTTCTCTTGCACAACATTGCTTTACCTCACTTGTGCTTGTTTTCCATCTGGAAATCTTTCTGTGCAAATTTTGAGGAACTGATATGTTTACCTTGGATTTCCAGGTGTGCAAGTTACCCATATGATACATATTACATAGCTAATAGCATCAAACTTTTCACCAGTGGCTGCCATTCATCCAGAAACATCCGACGTACACACACTGTAGTTGTAGGACATCAAAGGTATGTATGTCTGACATTCTCTGAAAATGCTGGATGTAATGGCCATAATCTGTGCTATACAGTCAATGTGGATATAGAGTAGGTCTGATGCTTCAAAAAAGCGTCGGACTCCTTCACACATGATAAACAGCACGTTATGGTCATCTAGGAGATCCTCAATCAATATATGGCAACCCTACTCATGCATCAATAGATTTGGAAGGCCTGAGATTAGATATAGCTATATTCCTATGATTGCCTATTCATAGTAATTCCTCATTCAATGGTAACATAGAGATTGCTTCAGCACAAATTGTGGGAACTGTATAATACATTTGGGTTTGGCTAATAATATGGAAACTTGCACTACCATTCCATCATGATCTATAATTATATACTATTAAACAAGATTGGTGGGATTTTTTTAGTTTTGTCTGACAAGGGATAGAGGAATAGGTTTACTTGTATTTCCCATTGTCATCTAATATTGCAGGGAGGGCATTCAGCAACAAAGAAAAGTATTCGTCCTTTCAAATTAAGTATTCAGCGATTTATCTTGAGGAAAACATAGGAGCTGTTTCCCAGTTCTTTGACAGAGTTTGAAAAAATGCAAGTTTCAAATTAAAAAAAGTTCTCCACAATTAGAATTCATATTTTCATAACAGTCAGATGATCTAATCAAGATCAAGGCCATGAGACATTACTATGCAAACTAAAAATACAGCGCCGAGGAAGTAAAGGGAAATCAGTCACAGATCCTGTGCTATTTGCTCCCAGTAGTTCCCTGTATGCTGCCAGCTCTGAGCTGCTGGAAACAAACATTGTGATGCTGCTGTGCTCACTAACTCCAATGGACTATGCAAACAGGGTAGTGAGCATATTTAAACCATTCCTTGGAAGTGTATTAATAAATAAAAAATCTTATGCAGTAAGATACTGTCTTTGAAATTTCCCAGGCTTGTCAAATCATCTTGACAGCACGTCATACCCTGTTACACTGGAATATTAGGTAAGGCTGAATGCCAAAATAAGAATGCATGACAGGCCAATTATCTTGGCTCAAGTGTCTTCTTAACTTTCAGTATTTCTCCAGTATTACCAAATGGTACACTAAGTAAGAACCAAAATTGCACCATTGTGTGCAACTACAGAGGATCTTATAGTTCACACAGGTTGGAATTTATTTTGAAGAGTACCAGCTTTGCATCTAATGCCAAAGCCTGACTATGCATTTCAAGTTTTGAATGTACATGAAGCATGGGCTGATTAAACTAATTTCAATCATGATCTTTTCCTGTTAGTAGGAATCTTATAAAATAATTACCACATAAAGCTCACCCTAGTCACAGCACAGAAAACTCATGTTTTTCAAAAAAGTTTGAATTTGAAAGGTTTCAGCGGGGGTGAGGTGATAAGTGAAGATCTACCAGTAAAGACTGACTTAATTCTCACTATCTATAGGGTGTTTTTATGACGCTTTAAAAGCATTTCCTATTTTAATTCCTTGCCCAGCTCATTCTCAGTCTGAAAAAATAAGTAGTCTCTATTCACCAGCATTTTGGCCTAACATTCTCAGTCACATTTGACAAGGCTGGCCAGCAGCAGGATTGTAATTTTTTCTACCTCCAGTGGATGGTTCAGGAACCATTCAATTAAGTGGAAGGTTGTTACTATCAAATACTTGCTCACTATAGCTACCTACATTAGAATCCATGCCAGGACCAGATAATCTGAAAATCAAACATACGACTACTCATCCCCATCACCATAGCRATGGTTTTCCATTTCTGCCTTTATAACTGTGGATTTCCTGTCGATCCACTTGCTCTTTTTGAAAATTAATCACTTACATAAGAATACCAGTGACGTGACAATTTTGACTTCTGAAATATAAAGTATATCATGAACAAACACCCCCAAAATATATGTACAAGCAGAGATACTGATCCCTGAAAGCTTCTTTTATTAATATTAAAATCACATTGTTTAAACAATGTGCAGGCTTAATGAATGCACAAAGATTCAAATGTCAATGATATAAACTGAAACTGTATTTATATATAAGTAGAATTAGGTTTGCAGCTAAGAAATGACAGAGATGATTTGAAGATGAATTGCTAGCAACAGCAAGCTACAACAAAACAAGAGAGAATGAGCAAATAGTCATCTTTAAGACTGATGACGCAAGAACAACCATGTAACTTCCTGTGTTTTAATGTTTATAATAAATAAAATGTAAACAGCCATCTCCTTACACTTGCCAATATGTATTTCTTAGTATTAGAATTAATGCAAGTAACATTAACGAAAATTACTTTCATGAAGTTGCTTAGAGGTATTTAATTCTTTGAAAGTTCATTTACCATGCTCTCAGGTTAATTGTTTGAAATCATTCTTTCCATTTCCAAACTGAGAGATATTCTTGGATGATACAACATAAGCAATGCTCTCCACATGACTGGCATCTTCAATACTTCTGGAGCAGTTTGTATCTTAGTAAACACATATCTCTGTTCCGGAATACCAAAACATTTTTCTAAAAAGAAGTTAGTCCTTAGTATGACTGAAAACTTACACATGAAGTTTGATTTATTTTAGATGAAAAATTGCTGGGCAAAACAAAAACCTGAACACACACAAAGAAATGTTTGTTCTGGGTAGCCTATAGGAAAACATACTAAGGTATGTTAAGTGTTAACACTTAAAACAGTAACAAGGGCTACTGAGTTAAATCAGCAACACCAGATAGGATTGATATGCTTGCAGCATAGATTCTCTTATGTGCAGTCAAACTGGAYGACATCGACTGGAAATGCTTTCCTTCAAATTTTAGAGAATTTTTTCCAGTTACCTAAAAATAAACACAATGGAAAAGCTGGACTACAAATTCCTGTTTCAGAAATTATAGCACCACTCTCAATGTTTTCACCCTCAAATTTCTGTAATCATGCTTGTTTTCAAACTTCCATTATCATTTGCTACAGTCAACAGGAAGGAGAAAAACAGGAGTAAGTGTCATTGATATCCACCTTATCTGCCACCCAGAACAGTTTGGGGTTTGAGTTTACAGGAATACTTACAGAATCAGTCTTCCTAGCTAATTTTTTCCACTCAATGAAATAACACCTACATAGATAATGATTCAGTATAGTAATTAACTATTTGCTTCAGGTTAAATTCATCTTTAAAGCCTATTAATTTCAGTGACATTTAAAGTTCAGCACGTTTTAGGTACGTTGCTGAACTAGACTTCCAGGTTAGCCTGCTAGCAGGTATTGTGTGCATCCTGTGACAGCCGTTCAGTCTTTCCTGACAACTGCTGTCAGTTTGGTGTTCTGAAATATCAGACATAACAGCATTGTCCAGTGTGTACCTCCATTTTAATGTTAACAACAGACAAAATTTCAAGATCAATTACATCTGTCTGTCTTTCTAACAGAAACATATATGTATTAAGATACACAACGAGTTTCCACTGTTCCAATGACTTTTAAATGTTAAACATGAAATATTGCCTGAGGTAGTTTCTCTAGCATATTTTTGGAACAGTTGCAACTGTCTTCAATATTTGGAAACACGAATGATCACAAAATTGTCACTTCTTCAGAACAGCCTGCCATGGGAAAAATTCCAGTGTTCTTTACTGCAATGAAAAATGACCTAGCATTTAAAATTATGATTAACAACTTGATACTGTTAATTAATAACATTAAAAGTCGTAGTTCTACTACCTAGGTTAAATTTGTAGCATATTGTTCATAATGTGCTAGCAAACATATTAATACCTAAAAATGTAGAGTCAAGGTTTGCATTTCTTAATCAACTTGACAATAGAAAACAAAGATCAATTGTTTCTTTCTGCATTATTATAGCAGGACCCAATACCAGTATGAGCACAGTTCCACTTGGAAATCCAGAGAACGATTTTTCATCCATAAGACAAATATCTAAGTCAGTTGGTTTATGGCAAGCTGGGCTTTTGTAAATTCTCTCCATCTAAATCCAAGCAGAGCTCAGACATCAAACTGAGCAGCAGCCGCATAAGAGTGAGGTCTCTTACTCTCCGTAGCACAGAGCTCAGTCGTTTCTGCAGCAGTTAGAAATATATGCAGGATCAGGTACATTCCCCACAACCACCAGAGACTTTAGAGAACCTGAAGCTCAAAAAGCAAATAGCTCTAATACCTCCAAGCTAAACCCCATGATACAAAACCTGTCAGCTCCTGCCTTTTGGCTCTGAACTGGAACCAAGACTCCCTCTCCACACTGAATACTCTAAGAGCTGAGCTGGAGTCTCTCTCATGCTTTTACAGAAGTCTTTCTGCCCAGTCTCATACTATAAGTAGGGACAGTGAGATGCATACTCATTGCTTAGCTTCTTGTTTTCCAAATAGTTTTGGAAAGTAAGAACTGGGTGTTTGAGTCTGTTCAGCAGAGGAAACCACATTTCTTATTTTTCTGGAAAGCACTCTGAACAGAAGACCTTTTATGAAAAAAGGATACAATCCACATATTCTCCGTTACCACAGTGTTAAAAGAAGATGGGGAGTTACAGTAATTTCTTTGAAATAACGGCATTGGCAACCACTGTCACAGGAGTACTCCGGACTGTGAACAGTAAAGCACCCAACCCCCCATAAACAGAATTACTTTGAACACATGCTTTTCCTCCCCATGTCCTATTATGCATTTCTAAATGCGATTTTTTTGCAGTGTTTTGATATTTGTACTTCTTTTTCTCATGTTTTGTGTAGGAATAGTGCAATGGCATCTTTGACAGCGATCAGCCCAAAGTGTCACATGCTCGTGTGGTTTCAAGATGATGTTAATTTGTCTCTTCTTTCAAATACCAGGTGCCAGATAGTTCTCTGGCCATTGTATTCAGATGGTCAAGTAATACATATTTTTGTTTTAGATCCCTATGGAAGAGATGTCACAGCAGCATATAATCATATATCTGGTAAAGAATTCAAGAGAATGAGCGGTTCTTAGAATCTATCAGAGCTATCAGATTTGGTCCAAAGGAGCCAGAAGAGACCTGATATTTTATACCATTTTTGTGCTTTATCTTCTAATTTTTCAAGGCTCTAAGTAAAAACAACTGGAATTTTTTTCAACTATCATTTGTGGCAGTAGACCAGCTATGCAAAGTAGCATTTACAGTTTTTTAGTCTACATTATATTTAAGGAAAAAGAAGAGTTACTCAGGAAGGATTAGTGGTAATTCTCAAGGAAGAAAGCCTCAGAAGGCAGGAGCAGCAGCCTAACACACTAAGGAAAATATTTACCTAAACATGAACAGAAGTTCTCCAGTTGCTACCAATTTCAGTGTCAATTAAGAGGACTACGCAGAGTAGAATTAATTAAACCCAAATTATAAACTAGGAGAGGAAGAAAGCAAACAAGATAAAAAGTACACCATTTAATAATCAAAAGCCCTCTGAAAATGACAATTATAAATCTAGAAAAGTATATCTTTATTCTGCAGATATTCAGCAAAGTTTATTGGGAGAGTAGGACTTTCAAAACACTAGAAAAAATGCTGTACACCATTTATATGGTACATGTAATTAAAACACTGTTTCTGTATTTTTCTTGTGAATCAAAACCAAATTGCCGTTATATTGATGCAAAATTCAAGAGAAAAGACACTACCTTTTTTTTTCCCATCCTGTTATCTCTCATGAGGTTTTTTACGTAACTCTACAAAGGTGAGAAGAAAGAGCATTTAGTAGTATTCCTGGAGGTTTAGTTTTTTCCCCATCAAAGTGGTASAGAGATGCACAAGATGCTAAAGGTAATGTAAAGAATAGTCCCACTTTATGGTCTTAGATGTGAGCTAGTATACAGACATTTTCAGATCTACTAATCAGATGTCCCTCCATAGTTGCAAGACATAGGTACCTGACACCTTCATCAGATAATAAACAACCCTAGATCTATTTCATAAGTCCTGTAGCACAAAGACCTCCTAGTAACATCTGGGGTTCCCAGTACCAAATAATCTACTGCTGTTGAACCTGTTCAGCAACTGGTTGGAAAAAAGTCAGAACTCATGTCTAATAGATTTAAAAAAAAAACAATCAAACAAAAAATCCCAGGCTATTACAGAATTTTTCCCTGAAGAACACAAAAAAGTACCATCATTAGCACCACACCATGAGAAAAGTCACCCCCAAAATATATTTTTTACTTAATACTCACTATAATCTATGAATTATGGCAAGACACAGAAATATGTTTTGCCTTTTGTCAAATATTTTGTTTGCACAGATTTCATAATGATAAGTTTGGCAATGGAGAAGAATGTTCCCCAAAGACCACAACTGAAAGCGTCCTCCAGAATTATACACTGTGGGCATTCACCTTTACAAATTTTTATAAGACAAAGAAGTAACAGCCTATTTCAGGTGGTGAAACATATTCTCTTTCACAGATTCCTTCTGACAGAGGTGTCATACCATAGTAAATAGTGCAAAAACAATCCCCTTTCAATGTCATTTAGAGCACTACTAATGTGCTGCACAAGAAACTAGCTTGAGGCATTTGCACACTTGCATATCATTTAGGAAAGTTCATCAGTGGATGCTGTTGTAATTTTCCCTCATTCTGCAGTGGTGATATCTAGCCACACAGTTGCCACAATTTATAAGACTGGACATTAACATAAAAGCTAGCTGAGGTAGCAGAACTGTCAAGGGTTTATTTCACCCTTTTAAAGTCATTGAAATTATGGAAAATAAGGTGGGGAAGTAAAAATCTTTCATGTTTTTTGCTGCAGTCCTACACTACCATTGGTGACATATATATAAACAGAAATAAAGTTAGAACAAATTTATTTTCAGAGACCTGCAACATGTATCAGTCAATGTCCTGCTGATGCATAAAATCTGAGGTTGCCACTTAGTTTCATAAAACTGTCACTACAGTATAAACTCTGTGTTATCCATTACTTCTTGATATTTGTCAAAGTTGAACACAAAAGTTATATGGCTCCATGTTACTACCAGTGCAGCAGGCAGCTTGAAATCAGAGATGTGGGGCAGATTTTCTCTTCTTCAGGCAATGATTTTCAGATTTCAAGTTATGGCCTGCACCCTACTGTAACTATCATTTGAGCATTTTCTAAGACAGAAAATGAAGTACATATTTCTCCACCTTTTCTATTTCTCTGGATTTCTTAATACATGGGTATTATTTATTACTATTACTTAAATCACCAAATGATTGTGAGCCTTCACAATCACAATCAATGACTGAGCCCTCTTTTTTTTTCCTCACTTCAAATTATCATTCAGAATGATAGGCAATGTGCTTGCAGATGCAGAACTGACTTTTCTGCTCAAGATCCATAAAGATGTTAAAAGAATCTAGTGAAGAGTATGGATCTGAGTCTTTATCTTTATGTCTACAGCAATAAAATCAAAGCAACTGGAGGATGTGTGTAGTACAGTGCAAAGATACATATCCTTCATTCTTCATCTCTGTAATAATGGGTCAGCCAAATCCTCTCACCCAGAGGTCTATCAGTTTCTCCACACTATCTACACAAAAGAAGGAAAGACATATACTCACTAACTATTCAAAATGATATGCCAGTTCAACTTGCATGAGATGCATAGCTTTAAGCTTAGAAAAGGAATCTTCCCTTACTTCATTACGCAATGAACTTTCTTTTCGGGTCCTTTGACCCACGAAAAACAATACTGCAAGTTACTGCAACCATATAGATTTCCAGAGGATGTGTTATTGCAAGCACCTTAAGAGATCTCCTCAAGGAAAAATCATAAGTATTCTGGATCCTTACAACATCTTTCATCCTTTTATCTCATCTGGGACAAGAAATCCCTATTTAGTCTTTTAATGTTTTCTTGTCCAGGATTAAAAGTATTATGTGAGCAAGTACTTTCTTAGTACTAAAAACCTTTGTCTTATTACTAATCTTCAGCATGCTCAGCAGGATCTCAAAGTCCACAATATTGTGATCACTGCAGCCAAGGCTATCACTAACCAAGATATTACAAAGCAGGTTTCCTTTGTTTGTGAGTAACAAGTCCAGCAGTGCCTCATTCCTGGTTGGCACATCTAACATTTGTATGAGGAAGCAGTCCTCTACGAATTCCAGGAATTTGATGGATGACATGTGAGCTGCTGTATTGTTCTTCCAATAAATGTCTGGGTAGTTGAAGTCACCCATAAGAACCAGGTTCTGTTGACCCGAAGCTTGCTTAAGTGACCCAAATATTGCTTCGTTGGTCTTATCATCTTGGTTTGGAGGTCAGTAGCAGATGCCTACTGTAAGATCCCCCTTGTAGACGACCCCTCTGATCTTGACACAGAAGCATTTGATAGGGCTTCCACAATCACCGTAGTTGACTTCTACACATTCAAGGTTCTCCTCAGCATAGAGCACAACTCCTTCTCCTCTTCTTCCCTGCCTGTCTTTACGAAACAGTCTATAGCCATCCATCGTGATCCTCCAGTCACGCAAGTTATCCCACCATGTTTCAGTTATTCCAATGATATCATAACTTTCTGACTGGGTGTGGAGCTCCAGTTTCTCCTGTTTGTTCCCCAGGCTGTGTGCACTTGAGTTGGTTGGTCTTCTGGTTCTCATCTTGGGAGGCAGCTAAGGAACATTTGTTGCTGCTCTGGTTGGCCTGGCTTATTCCCCAGTTCGTTGCAATGGTGTGAGCATTGCACTTTGGACCCCACCCCCCAAGTCCTTCAGTTTTCTCCAAGACTTTCCATATGGTTTTCCACAGCCTCCTCCTAGAGAAACTGGTGCGTTACGGTCTAGACAAGTGGTCTTTGCAGTGGGTGGGGAACTGGCTGGCAGGCTGCACCCAGAGGGTGGTGCTAAATAGCTCCTTTTCAAACTGGCAACCTGTCACAAGTGGGGTCCCCCAGGGATCGATATTGGGCCCAACGCTGTTTAATATCTTCATAAGTGATCTGGACGATGGGATCAAGTGTACCCTGATGAAGTTTGCCAATGATACCAAACTCAGTGGGGAAGTGGACACTTCAGAAGGGAGAGCCACCCTGCAGGAAGACCTGGATAGGCTGGAAGAGYGGGCTAACAAGAACCTTATGAAGTTCAACAAGGACAAGYGTAAGGTCTTGCACCTGTGAAAACATAATCCAGGAGTGCAGCACAGGCTGGGATCTACCCTGCTGGGGAGCAGCTCTGTGGAAAGGGACCTGGGGGTCCTGGTGGACAARCAGCTCAATATGAGTGAACAGTGGGCTGCTGCGGCAAAGAAAGCCAGCAGGATGCTGGGTTTCATCAACAAGGACATCACCAGCAGAGATAAAGAAGTCATTATACCACTCTACTCGGCGCTTGTCAGGCCACACCTGGAATGCTGTGTTCAGTTTTGGTCCCTGCTATACAAAAAAGATGTGGACAGGCTGGAGAGGGTCCAGAGAAGGGCCACAAAGATGATCAAAGGACTGGGAAGCCTGCCATACGAGAAAAGGCTGAGAGAACTGAGTTTGTTCAGCCTTGAGAAAAGGCAGCTTAGGGGAGACGACATCACCATGTTCCAGTATTTAAAGGGTGGCTACAAAGAAGGTGGAGACTCCCTTTTTACAAGGAGTCACATGGAAAAGACAAGGTGTACAAGTTACTCGTGGGGAGATTCCGATCGGACACAAGAGGAAAATTTTTCACAATGAGAACAATCAGCCATTGGAATAATCTCCCCAGGGAAGTGGTGGATTTACCAGCATTGGACGCTTTTAAGATTTGGCTGGACAGGGTGCTGGGCCATCTTGTCTAGACTGTGTTTTTGCCAAGACAGGTTGGACCAGATGATCCTTGAGGTCCCTTCCAACCTGGTATTCTATGATTCTATGATTCCTTTGAACATTATGCTGATAACAGCCTCTGTTTTATGAAGCATACGATCAGGTCTAAACTCAGAGAGGATTCATTCAGCCCATCTCTGGAATATTTTTTTTCATGTGGAATACTCATTCTGGAGACGTTCAGTATTGTTATTATGTTCACAGGTACTAAACAAAAGCCTTATGAAAAAGGTTGTAATACCTTGCTGCTTTTTTTTTTTTTCCTTTATGAAGTTTATTAATATTATTTTTATAACAACAAAAAAATGTCTTCCTGGATTAGAAACACTTTCTACTGTGATTTTTTTCTCTGACCGTTCTCAATTCTATGCATGTAAAGGAGGCATTCTCTAAAGGAAATACCAATGATACTGGTCATCAGCAGCAAGTACCAGTTATCAGTGAGAATTCCTCCATGTCAAAAATCTGCTCTACCTAGCAAACAGTGCACTTTTTTTTCCTTTTTTATGTTCTCGAGCTTGTTCTAGAAAATAAGGGGGGAAAAAGGATTTGGTGTATTAATCTTTCTATAAAACAATAATGCAACACGATCACTTACGAAGCTATACTGAAAATATTAACAAAATCAAACAGAAGTTTCACATTTTACCCCTTAGGCATATTTATGTCAAGAATCAATGACAGAATATAAAAATTAGTTATGATTTTAGCAGACCAGACTATGTACTTTAAATACATGGTGGATTTCTAATTCATAACTATTTTCAAAATCAATTTTAAAAAGAACCAAAGTAATTTTATAACCAGCTGAAAAAAAGACAATGCTTCATCCCTGTCTGCACTATAACTGTTACCTTTAGGTTACTTGGTAGTGGTTAAACAAATTTCTTTCTAAATAATTACATTGGTACAAATCAATAGAAAACCCCATACCTTCTTCAAAGGGAAGGGGGAAAAAAAGAAAGTTTTCTACGAAAGTATTCTTCTTATGTCTCACAAAATAATAATTAAAAAAAAAATAAATCTAGCTTGAATCTGTGTTATTCCTTATAAAAAGGAGATAACACAACAAAAAGGAAAGAACAGGAGGAAAAAACACAGAAGTTAAAAGACAAAGGTCTTTTTTATATGATATTTAATACGTTACTAAACTTAATAACTGGATAGATATAAAAAAAAGACATACTATGAAACAGATTATGTTAAACATGTGCTTAAACAACACTTCGAAGCAGTTACACCTCACTCCACACTGGAAAAAAAAAATATTATAGATACTTTTTCTATTTTTCTTAAGCTAATTTTACATACAAAAATCATATTATTATTATTATTATTATTATTATTATTATTATTATTATTTCATACCACTTTTTGTAGAAGGAGGGTTTATTCAGTATAATTTTACTTTTGTGTTCTATCGCTGACTTGGGAAACCCTTGAAAATGGTATGCAAATATCAAAAAGAAAAAGATAAATTTTTCCTTCCATTTAAGATTTGGTATTGAAGGAATATGTAAGTCAGCAGCAACAGTAATTCTTTGGGTTATGAGAAAGGGTATTGAAGCATTAACCTTGAGGTTTGAGAGCAAAATGAAGGATATTAAAAGTTCCAAAGGTAGGGAAGAGATAATGTACATTCAAATATGTCTTTCATTTCATAAAATTCAATTTCTACATTTAGTATAAATTACATAAAGTTGTACATAAAATTCCATATATATTATATTGACAAACTGCACATTTTATCACAGTTTGAGAATGAAAGTGTGGGGAAAAAAATTGGGGAAAATATATATGAGAAATATTTTAGTTTGCTTATAAATATGAATGTTCTTTGGAAAATTCAGAAAGAGTTTAGGCCTCAACTAGTGGTTTGAGAGCAATTCTGGCAATTTATCCAAAGGATAACCAGTACCCATTGAAGACATAATAATACTCCTCCTAAAGACAGGCCTCCAACAGACAGTAATTGTCAGCCCACATCTGTGCTTCAGTCAAAACTTCAGGCCTGAGCAGTCAGCATCTGAAATATGGCAGGGAAGAAAACTTTAGTCTGCCATAACATTTAGAGTCAATTTAAACTTGACTTGACCTATCTCATCAACTCTGCAGGTATCAGCTGTTTGGCCAGCTGATTCCCTCACCACATATGCCATTTTACCTTGCAGTGCCGTTGTAAGGTTAGAGCAATTCGGAATTGCTGGTGTCCTTTGCAGTTAACAGGGCAGGATGGAAGTCAGGAAATACACTGTGCTTTAACATTTATCTGTAATGCGTAAAAAGTGCATATGCTGTCACAAGTAACTTCAGTATGATCAATAGTGATTTGTTAACTCTTCTTAATCAATGTTAATGTTAGTTCTGGAATAAAATTCTCTGAACTCTTTGACAGAGACAGATCCTCTCATCTCAAATTTCCCTTTTGTTGGATGTAGCATTCTACATCCCAGACCTTTCTTTACTAAGAATAGGAATTCATCACAGCACTGACAAGTGAATCTGGGAGTTGCAGGACCAAAACTGTGGTTTTCTATAGATTTATGTCTCATGGTGAATTCTTTAGCGTATAAAATGATGCAAGCTCTGAYTGAACTTTTTCATAGCTGAAACATTCACAGTATCTCTCTCGCATCTGACATTCAGCAAGAGGTAAAACACTGAAATCTGTCTTCTCTATTTTCACAGGGTTTGGAGAAACTCCCTCCCTTAGGATAATTTGTGAGATTTCAGAAACAAGTGATCATGATTTAAACTCAGTCAAAAAACAAAAAAAAAGTCTCTTGCTGAAATAGACAGGGTGCTTTAAGAACTAGTGTTTTCACAAATTCAGCAAGCATCATCTAAAAAAAGAAACAAATGCTCTGATACATAGAAATCACTTAAGATTTTTTTACAAGATATGCAAAGAAGAGATCAAACTAGATCGGGGAAAAAAAAAAAATCACACTGGATTAAAAGTGCAGCCAAATTAAAAGCTTACAGTGAATGGCAGAAAGGATAACAATGTTAATGAATGCAAATCAGGAACTACAAATTGAAGAAAATTGGTAAGGTAAGCACAGGGACACAAGAGGGAAATAGCACAAACGACAATGTGAGGAGGGTGTTTTGAATGTATGTTTTAAAAAATAGTAATCCTGATAAATGCATTACTATATTCCACAACAGAAACAGTGGATAAAACCAGGAAGAACTAATCATTTCTATTGTATGCTAGAAAAGGGGGGGTGGGAGAGGAAAGCCAAGTCATCAATCATAAGAACACTTTTAAAAAATAAGGTATTTCATCCCCATAGTCCAAACCAGGATCAACTATCCTACATCATTCTAGACATTCATTTCTAAAACTCAGAACTATAATCTTCTAGCATGGGAAAGACCATATCTTTGTAGCATCCTTACTCGCCCTTGTAAGCTCCTAGTCTGTGAACTGCCTCCCTTAAAATAATTTAACCTGGGTACTACTTGCTTTCTCATATCTGGATGCAGAGACCATTTTGCCATTAATTAAACCCAGTTTCTAGTTATTTGGCTTGCTCCTGCAATTTTAGGGGAGTAAAATTAACATTATACGTTAAACCGATATAATATGTAGACTGGGACAACCATTACAGCTTTCCTTCTTGTGCCATCTGGAGGTCATCTTCCTCAATATTTTTATAAGAAATATTTCTCTAGTAATCTAATTTAAATTATCATCTGTAATACTTTCACAGCTATAGCTCTCAGCAACAGCTAATCTTATTATGGGTATTTCCAATCACAATATCCTTAGAATATGATCTGCAGTGACCCTGAGACTGTGGAGTTTAAGGGAAGTGAGCAAGACTGACAGCAGAATTATAATCCTGGACTTCAGAAAAGCAAGCTTTAGCCTCTTCAGGGAGCTGCTTGGCAGCATCCCATGGGAAACAGCCTCAGGGGGCAAAGGGGTGCAGGAGAGCTGGCTGATTTTCAAGGACAGTCTCCTCAGAGCAGAGGAATGGTCCTTTCCAGTGTGCAGGAAGGCAAGCAAGCATGGCAGAAGGCCAGCATGGGTGAACATGGAGCTGCTGTCTGAGCTCAGATGGAGAAAAGTGGGTGGAAGCAGCAGTACAAAGACATTGCCTGCACATGTAGGAACAGAGTCAGGAAAGCCAAAGGTCAGCTGGAACTGAAATTACCAAGAGAAAATGAGAAAAGCAAAATGAAAGGTGTGTGCATCAGTAGCAAAAGGAAAGGTAAGGAGAGTGTAGTAGAAGAAAAGAGTTCAGTATGACTTAAGGCACTTGGACACGCACAAGTCCCAGGTACCAGATGGGATACATCCAAGGGTGCTGAAGGAGCTGGTCGATGTCATTGCAAGTCCACCCTCTACTATCTTTGTAAGGTGACAGCAGTTGGGGAGATTCTTGTTGACTGGAAAGACGCAAAGGCCACACCCTTCTTCAAGAAAAGCAAGAAGGAGCCTTACCTCAGTCTCTGGGAAGGCTATGGAGCAAATCCTCTTCYAAGACGTTTTTTAACATGTGAAAGACAAGGTGATTGAGAGCAGCCAGCATGGGTTTATCATGGGCAAGTCATGCCTGATCAACTTCATTGTCTTCTGTGATGAAGCGACTGGTGCTGTGAGCAAGGGGAGGGCAGTGGATGTTTTATAACTTGATTTTAGCAAGGCCTCTGAAAGTCTCCCATAGTCTCCTTATCACCACATCCATGAGCTACAGGCTGGGTAAGCAATGAAGTGGATAGAAAATTTGCTGGACTGCCAGACTCAAAGGCCGGGCTCTGACTATGTAGAAAACAGCCCTGCAGAAAAGGATCTGAGGTCGTAGCAGAAGACAAGCTGAACACAAAACAGCAGTGTGCCTTTGCAGCAAAGAAGCCCAAAAGCATCCTGGTTGTATTGGCAAGAGTGTAGCCAGCCGGTCCAGGCAAGTGCATCTGGAGTTCAGTGTCCAGTTTGGGGCTCTCCAATACAAGTATAATGTTGGCATACTGGAACAAGTGCATCTTGGGATGGCTGAGAGCTGGAGAACATGACGTATGAAGAAATGTTGAGAGAGTTCTGCCTTTTCATCCTGAAGAAGAGAAGGCCTAGGCAATGAGAGGGCTCACTTCTGTCTACAACTACTTAATTAGAGGATACAGCAAAGGCAGAGCCAGACTCTTCTTGGGGGTGCACAGCAATAAGAGCAGAGGCAGGAGACACAGCCCTAAGCAACCTGATCTAAATAGACCTGTTTAGAGCAGAAGTTTGCACTAGACCACCTCTGGACAACCCTTCCAAACCAAATGATGATTCCATTACTCTTACATATACACAGCAGAGCCAATAAACTTYTATTTCTAAAACGAAACAGTTATCTAAATTTCCTCTTAGTCCCCTAACAGTCTACATTTTAGATAGTGGTGTCCTCTACATTGTCTTTTGTTAATTACTGCAATCACTAAAGATTTACACCAGTGTTGCGGCTGAGATTGTAACTTCATTGGAAGTGTAATCCAGCTTGCTGCATCCTGTTGTACAAGAGGACAAATTCTTATCGACACTAACTGTTCTGCAAATTTAAAAGTGTGATTTGAGTAGCTTAATATTGATCTAGATTTCAAGAAGCTGCTTCTCTGCTACTCTCTGAGATGAGAGCAGTACTCCTAAATATTCTAATTTCTGTAACAGAATAATTAATGTACTGGAGCTGAAATTTTTAATGCTGTATATTAAATTATGCTTCTTATTAAGAAGCTTTAGGAGATCTTAAAACAGGRAGATTTTCCAATCTGGAGGAGACAGCCCCCTCTTTCAAACTGTTCATAATTTGAACTCAAAATGGCTGAAAAATACTAAAAGACAGAAAAAGTAAGGTGGGAGGGAATTATGACGCTTATAATAAAAGTAGAAGATGCTTCCAGCTGATTTTGTTATGTTTTGCTTATTTGGTATATTCCTAGGAAGATTAGAAATATGTAGGAACATTATCATCATAAATTGTTCTCTCACTTCCACCATTGCCTTTGTATATTTAAGTTAGTGAGAGCATTGTATCACCTGTCTTCTCTTCCATAATCAATGTAATAAGTTTCCAAAGGCGACATTTGCATAATTACACGTGCAGAGCAACAAAGATAAATTACTGCATATCTAGTAGAAAAGTATTCTCTATTCACACTGTTGCTCTGAACTGTTTAGCAGAACTAAATAGGAATGTAGTAGCCCAGATGTTGTTTCAATGACAGGATCATCTAAATTCGGTGTAAATTTAATAGGCAACAGTTATAGGAGTTATTCTGCACTTATGCTTGTATAGCTGGCAGCTGTACAAGATGACATTTAGAAAGGAATGGCAGGCTTTCAGGAACAAAAAAGATGAGAAAAAAGAAGATGGTATGCAGGTTCTAGGTAGTGTAAGTGTTCAAAATCCTTAATTTAGGGGAAGTTCTAAAAGAAGCTAACATTATAAAAGGACTTTTATAATGTTGCTCTCTCTGAAGTTTACAAGTTTGCAAAGAAATTCAGTCAGACACCTGATGGGAGTTAAACATGTAATCCTTTTTGGATGTTAATTCATTACAAAGTCAGCTCAGAGGATTAGAGTGCTCAAGGTTACTTAGTGTAGGCCATCCAAATAAAAAGACATATCTGAGAGCAACCATTTGCTTACAGATACTGCACTTTGCTGTTGCAGAGTCTTCTAGAAACATATCCTATGATTCTTTTTGCATGAATTATTCCAGTTCCTTCCCAATAAACTGTGAAATAACTTGTCAGTATTTCTGGACACTTTGGAAGGTGGTGGAAGAAGATGAGAAGTGAAGTAATTTAGCTTGCTTTATCACTAGCAAGACCGAGTTACCCACGTGTGTAAAACATTCAACCAAGTGTTAGTCATCCCACACATCTCTGCTGGAATTTCTGTGTGTTAAAAAAACACATTATTTACTTGCCTTTTCATAAGACTGGTATGTGTTCCAGTCTATACTCTGGCATTACATGTGCAAATAATTTAATATGCAAATATACTATTGGCTAAACAGTTCACCCTTTCACTTCAGATCAGTGACATTATTGCATAAATCATTAAAAACAAAACCTTATCATCCAGATCAGAACAGTCAAATATATGCTTGCAAGTCCATATAGATACACATACACATATGTATAGTGAATGAAATATTTTACAAGACAAAGTATTTTTAACCAACTATTTTTGTAAAAACTCTAAGCATAAGAATATTTATGTGGTTAAATAAAGACATACCTGTCGGGCACACTATTGCCCTAAGCCAGCTCCTAGCCAGAGACCTCAAGCTGTATCTAACAGAGTACTGTATCTAAGCTAATGAGCCCAGTGAGTGCTTGCAGTTAAGAGTAGGCTACTTTGCAGCATGGTGAGACTGAGCTTGTTTTATTTCCTGGAAATAATTTTGTAGGCACTTTTTGAGAGTGAAGAGGTTATGCTCAAAACTAGTGCCACAGACTGGCATATAATTGAACCTAATCTCCCCAAAATACCAAAGAATACCCACAGGTTAATCTGGTGTAAATAGCCATGCTTTACTGAAATCGAGAAACTGGGACAGTGACAGAGATTCTTCATTAAAAGGGTCATCAGATGAAAACAGCAAAAGATGGAAAATAACAGATTCTACCAAGCGCAAATATAATGGAGTAAATCAGTTATCATCTGTTCAGAGAATAATTTTGTTAGGAAAAATAAACTCTAAAAAATGCATAAAACTGGTAAGTGCCATTGCATTAAAACATTCTGTTTATATGTAAAGACTTTACGAAGTTACAGTATTCTAGTGTATGTGTTACATACATAGACCTCACTAGGAGATAGTAGGGTGCATTTTAGTTCCAAGATTGATATTTAGAGACAGGATTTGAAGACTCTTTCCCCTTTTTATCTCAAAATGTTACTATAATGAGGAGCAAGTTGGTAAAATTATTTGCAAACAACAAGAAGATATCTAATAGTCTGTACCTTTTTGTATTCAAGGCTTTTCTGTCTCCAGTTCTTCCCCTCTTCTCTTGTGGTCCTTTTAACAAGAGCTGCACTTGAAACAATTTACAGTTCAAGGTGAATACCAAGTTTCATCTCATATTATTCCAGAATCTGTAGGTTATCTCAGTCATATTCATGTTGTATGTGATTCTCTGCAATCAGCAACTGTCACACATATGCCTCTTYGATGCAACACACGCATATGAAGATAAGAAAAATATATACGATTAGACAATGCACCACAGTTCTGACATACAAGATTATGTCCTCCACCTACTGAAATTACCTCTCACTATACCAGTAATCTTCTAAAAAAAGAAAAAAAAAACCAAAACCAAAAACAAACAAAAAACCCCACAAAATTTGTTAGCTTTCAAAACCAGATTCAATGACATAGATAACTCCTAAATTCTTCCCTGTTAAAAAAAATTCCGTAACTTTAAACTTGTTTTTCTACACTGAAAAGCTGATGCATATCATTAAGCTCTTCCTTTTTCTTCCTTGAAGAATGACACCATTTTATTTTTACTTTTCTAAAAAACTTTTTTCATTGAAATTTAGTATTCCAGTCACTGCAGCTCTTTCAACCTCTAAAAGTTAGGGTGCMCTGCTAGAAAGAAGAAAATCACAAAACTCTGAAAATTCAGTTGATTTGTATTAATTCATCTACATAATTCATAGGGAAAAATGCTCTTTGTTAGCTTCTTCACTGAGAAAAGAAATGCCTCATTAATTTTAAACACATCAATCTGAAAATGTTATCCATGTCAGATAGAATAATGACTGACATTATAGAGAGCACAATAAACTGCACAGAAAATACAATCACCCATTACTCACTGTCATGTGAATTTATACTGATGTGTGTAAATACACACACTTTTTTGTACTATGAAAGCTTTGAAAAGTAGACTTCTTAAGAGTAATTGTGGTGTAGGTGAGGAGAGAGATAAAGAACATGGATTTAGAAATTCATATAGAGACAGATAAAATACTGACTTTTGCATATCGTTGAAATAATTGATGCTATCACGCATATCACGCTCACCCTTGGTCTACAGACCTAGACATCTCTTCACAGAAAGCAATCAAGTTGGTCAGGTCTGATTTATTCTTGGTAAATCCATGCTGGCCTGTTGCCACTCACTTCTTTTTCTCGTTTCTGGAAATGACTTCCATGTGACTGCAATGTTACATTATATTACTAGTATCAGTCTGTTAAGTATATCTAGCTCTCCTATTTAATTTCTGAAATCTGATCATTTCAGAAGTGCATTCTTTCTTGAGGTTGTTACAACAGAAGTTGTCCTTTTGCTTTTTGTTTCCTGTTATATACAGCATGGAAATGCCAGAAACAGCCTGACTGTTTTTCTGATTAAAAGTTTAAACATCTGATTGAATGGATGGAAAGTGGTGAAACAAATAAACAGTTTCATAATATATGCAGATGTCAGCTAGATAAGCTTTTTTGAAGATATCGGCTATCTAAATGGATATTAAAAAAAGTCTGTCAACATATCTGTTACAGCACACCCCAACAACACCTTTTTGTAGTCCCTATGGAGGCTTGCTCATCTCATCCAACATTAGTAGTCACATTGTGTTACTTGATTTATTGCAACTAATTTAAGTTGAAGGTAAAAACATCAAAGGGGGATGAAAAAAACTGGTCACCTGGGATATGTGAAAAACAGTAATTCTCAGAGAGGGAAAAAACAACAACAACAAAGTAAAATAAGGTTTGTAGAGGGAAAAAAATGAAGTGCTATTATGAGGTATGTTATTCACCAGCATATACAGTTACTTTGAGGCCTTTCCTCTGCAATACCCAAATTATATTTGCTGTTCTTAAAGCATGAGTCATTCTTCTTGTCTTGCCTCAATAACTGCCCATTTATTACAAACTCAACTGGACACACTCAAACACAAAAAGGAAGCCTAYAGAGGGTGGAAGCAAGGACAGGTAGCCTCGGAGGAATACACAGAAATTGCCCGAGCAGCCAGGCATCAGGTTAGGAAAGAATTGAATAGATAGAATGGCCTGATAGAATTAAATTTGGCCAGGGACATCAAGGACAACAAGAAAAAATTCTATAGGTACATCAGGGATAAAAGGAAGACGAGGGAAAATGTGGGCCCTCTCCGGAACAGAACGGGAGACCTGGTTACCCAGGATATGGAGAAGGCAGAGGTACTCAATGACTTTTTTGCCTCAGTCTTCACYGGCAAGTRCTCAAGCCTCACYGCCCAAGCCACAGAAGGCAAAGGCAGGGACTGGGAGAATGAAGAGCCGCACACTGTAGGAAAACAACAGGTTCGAGACCATCTAAGGCACCTGAAGGTGCACAAGTCCATGGGACCCGATGAGATCCATCCACAAGTCCTGAGGGAACTGGCAGATGAAGTGGCTAAGCCACTATCCATCATATATGAGAAGTGGTGGCAGTCCCCACTGCCTGGAAAAGGGGAAACATAACCCCCATTTTTAAAAAGGGAAAAAAGGAAGACCTGGGGAACTACAGGCCAGTCAGTCTCACCTCTGTGCCTGGSRAKATCATGGAACMGATCCTCCTGGAAGCTATGCTAAGGCACATGGAGGACAGGGAGGTGGTTCCAGACAGCCAGCATGGCTTCACCAAAGGCAAGTCCTGCCTGACTAACCTAATGGCCTTCTATGATGGAGTGACTACATCAGTGGACATGGGAAGGGCTACAGATGTCGTCTATCTGGACCTCTGTAAGGCCTYTGACACAGTCCCCCACAACATCCTTCTCTCTAAAGTGGAGAGGTATGGATTTGATGGATGGACTGTCCGGTGGGTGAGGAATTGGTTGGATGGTCACATCCAGAGGGTAGCGGTCAATGGCTTAATGTCCAGATGGAGATCGGTGACAAATGGTGTCCCACAGGAGTCTGTACTGGGACCAGTACTGTTTAATTTCTTCATCAATGACATGGACAGTGGGATTGAGTGCACCCTCAGCAAGTTTGCAGACGACACCAAGCTGAGTGGTGCAGTTGACACGCCTGAGGGAAGGGATGCCATCCAGAGGGACCTGGACAAGCTCGAGAAGTGGGCCTGTGTGAATCTCATGAGGTTCAACAAGGCCAAGTGCAAGGTCCTGCACCTGGGTTGGGGCAACCCCCGGTATCAATACAGGCTGGGGGATGAAGGGATTGAGAGCAGCCCTGCCGAGAAGGACTTGGGGGTACTGGTGGATGAAAAGCTGGACATGAGTCGGCAACGTGCGGTCGCAGCCCAGAAGGCCAATCGTATCCTGGGCTGCATGAAAAGAAGCGTGGGCCAGCAGGCTGAGGGAGGTGATTCTGCCCCTCTACTCTGCTCTGGTGAGACCCCACCTGGAGTACTGTGTCCAGCTCTGGAGCCCTCAGCACAAGAAAGACAGGGACCTGTTGGAGCGGGTGCAGAGGATGGCCATGAAAATGATCAGGGGGATGGAACGCCTCTCCTATGAAGAAAGGCTGAGAGAGTTGGGGTTGTTCAGCCTGGAGAAGAGAAGGCTTCGGGGAGACCTTATTGTGGCCTTTCAATACTTAAAGGGGGCTTATAAGAAAGATGGGGACAAACTTTTTAACAGGGCCTGTTGTGACAGGACAAGGGGGAACGGTTTTAAACTAAAAGAAGGTAGATTCAGACTAGATATAAGGAAGAAATTTTTTACAATGAGGGTGGTGAGACACTGGAACAGGTTGCCCAGAGAGGTGGTGGATGCTCCATCCCTGGAAACATTCAAGGTCAGGTTGGACGGGGCTCTGAGCAACCTGATCTAGTTGAAGATGTCCCTGCCCGTGGCAGGGGAGTTGGACTAGATGACCTTTAAAGGTCCCTTCTAATCCAAACTATTCTATGATTCTATGATTAATTTATACATAAAAAATAATAAATAGGTCAGCCAACCATTCAATTGATATAAAGGAAGATCACACCTGAAAAGACTTGACTTACTAAAGACTTGTAAATTGTTATCAGCTTTGTATTAGCTATTACATCTCTATTTTTCTATTAACACTGGTTATCACTTTTCTGTAAATATAATCTTTAACACCTGACAACTAAGGTCTATTCAAAGAAACTTATACTCTTACTGCAGATCTCTCATGTTTCTCAAGTAAAACCTGCTATCAGGCTAAATTAATGTACATAAGTTTGAGAGAAAAGTATATCTGTCCATACAAGTGGGGGACCAGTTCCAGAAGGAGTCTATCTGAGGGAACTTTGAATTCAAAAGTTTACATCCACCCTTCTCATACTTAGCTGGAGCTTTCCTCAGTTTATCAATATTTTCCCTGTATTGGGTGGCCCAGAACTGAATGCAGTATTTTAGATGTGATCCAACAACTGGTATCATAAGGAGTGGCATCCCTCAGGTTGAAGGAGTGAGAGACATGTTTTTACAGTACCACAGAAGTGTTAGAAGTCAAGTACAAGTCTCACATTCAGGGACAGCCTGCCCTTTCCCACTTACTTCCCCCAAGGACTCACAATTCATAAGAATGTCTTCTGGGTTAATTATTTCTTTTGAATAGAACACAATGCTGACACGAGCAAGTTCAGAAACATTATAGGACATTTCTGAAGATATAGTTAGCAGCCAATGTATCTACTTTTACATTTTATTTCTTCCCTGTTCTAACCTCCAAATTCCTGGCAAGACACAACAATAGTTTGTTACAGCAGTTGTGTGTGGAATACACATCAGCCGCTCTAAATGCATATAATGCACTGCATTTCACAATTAGTATGATCTTTGATCCTATTTCACAAGAATTTGAGGGGCTCCAAAGTGATGAAATTAACAGGTTCCACAGATTCTATTAAAATATCTTCTCTACCCACAGGCAAAAATGAAAGTAATTCTTGCCCAACTTTCTTCTCCCATGTTAAATTTTTCATACACATTAAAGAAAAAAATAACTTATGGCATATTCTACAAATAGCTTGACATTCAGTTTATGAGGAGGCAAGTGTGGAAATCTCCAAGTTGAAAAGACTTTTTAAAGCAAATGGTTTTATCAAAGCTACTTCTACCAGAAATCCACAATTCTTAAGTATTTCAAACTTGGGTGTTAAAATACAAGATATCAAGACTTATTTAAAGATGCAAAGAAACTGCATTAACATTGCGCTAACAAAAAATACACACATAGATATGTACCTTTTTCTTACAAAGAACTTTAAACTTCCCTTAAGTAATTTTTAAGATCCTTTCATGGACAAAAAGTGAAGCTGACTGGCTTGTAGTTCCCTCCATCATCATTTTCTTTTTTGAAAAATGAGTCCAATATTTGCCTTTTTGCAGTCATTGGGAATTCCCTCAATCTGTACACCATTTTAAAAGTAATAGAGATCTCTGACTTGATCAACTTCCGCTGCTGGTTGTTCCTTTGTTTGAACTCTGTGTCTAGGCACAAAAGTTTGGGAGACCTTATAGTGAATATAGAGGCAAAGAAGGCACTGAATGCCTGCACCTTATCTGCACCCTCTACACCACTAAATGACTGGCCCGTTTTGTCACGGACCCACATTTTCATTTATTCTTTTACTGCTCATGTAGCAGTAGAAGGTCTTCTCATTGCCTGCAACATCCCTTGCCATTTCAATTCTAACTGAGCATTGGCTTTTCTGACACCATCCCTGCAGGCCCAGGCAATGTTTCTAAGTCTCCCCTTTGCAGCCTGTCCTCATTTTAATCTCCAGTATATGTCCTTTATGTATTGGAGCTTGGTCATGAGCTCCCTGTTCAAGGGATATCCCCAGCCAAGGGATAGCCTCCTGATATACATATGCATATTTTTCTAAGTATTAGGATGAACCATTCTTATACTTGAAGGCATGCTAAGTATGTATGGGAAGTCTCAAGGAAAAAAAAGGAAGTATAGACATTACCCAAATTTATTATCTTACAATTCCTTTTTAATATACATGTTTCACCACTTCAGGGCTAGGATAATTTTTACATAAAATGTAAGTTTTTCCTCTATTTTTTTTCTGAAACTTACTGCAAACCTAAAACTAGATTTCAAATTTCACCAGGTATAACCCTGTATGTCCTATAGTGTTTGCAGACCTGAATCCAACATCTATGAAACTCACTGAACTTTGACTTCAGAGAATGTCAGAGGGGAAACATTACTGATGAATAAATAATAAAAATATTTAAAGCAGGTAAAATATTAGAAATTAAAAATTAAATCATAGGAAAGACATTGGAAGATATGTAGACTTTTTTTAGTCCAAATAATTAAAAGTTATTATTTTGATTTCTTACAAAAAGGTTTATATACTAATTGTATAATTCCATAAGAAAAAATATCTTAAAGCATAAGATTTTTAACAGTGATAATATATATGCAAATACTGTTTAGGGAGCTAATTAGAGAGAAATAAAGAAGCATAAATAATAATTCATTTTTAAAATCCTGTCCTTTAACATATTCAGTTCATCTAAGACTTGGTTTAAAAAACAAACAAAAAAAAATTCTTACAGGTCTCACCAGAAATACTGAGAATGATCAATCCGTCTGTGCTAGCAATACTCCAAGGATCATCTTCATCAAGAAAATCCTGGAAATCTTTTTTTTTTTTTTTGCTATCAGTTGTCCGTAATTATTCAATTTCTACATATTCCAAATCCTTTGGATCACGCAGCAGTCAATCAAGTGAACACATCTTTTCCAGTGCTTCAATTAGTAAGCCTCTATTTTATATTAGCTTCTTAGCAACAGGCAATTAGACATTTAACTTTGTCTAGGATCATATCTTAAAATCAAGACTAAAATTCAATATTCTCAGCATCTGATCTTACTCAGTTTTTCCCTTAATAGACCCAAGTTAATGGACCATGGGCGAGGTGTTATTTATTGACTTGCTTGCTAAAACCCCAGAATTGACACAGAACTACTTTCAACTGGTTTAATTTCTTCTGTCCCTTTTCCAAGTAATTTTTTTAGTGCTTTTTGATATTGTCTATTTGATAGAATGATGTTTTTGCTTAGTGAAACAATAGTCACAGAATCCAATTTTCTGAAAATTGCAAATGTATTTTATTTACCCTCTTTGGCTCTTTGATTTAACAGAACTTGCAGACAAGCAGCAGCAACAGATCTGGTTTTTTTTTTCAAAAAACCATCAGTTATTTTGACTACTACTCCTAGAAGATATTTGTGAATATTCAATCAAAAAAATATATAGTTAGCTGTTGAGTTCATCCTTCATTACAGAGCTATTTGAATAGCTATTCAGATAAATGAATAGATAGATGCATAGCTATCTGCCTTTTGTATGTTCATATAGAAAGTCTATTATCCAGAATTCACATTTCATAGTTCTTTAAGTTCAATTAATTTAGAATCAGAAACACTCTAACATAATTCATTACATACCCAGTTTAATTAATAATTAGTTAATATGCAGAAGTACTGATCACCAAATCATACCCACCATTAAAGCAATTGCAATAATAAATATAAGCCATCTTATTCAGGCCCTTAAAAAGTAAAAAAAAAAAATCTGTATTTCTGATGGGCTGATGTCAGACTAGATATAGTAAAAAAAAAAAAAAAATTACATTATAAATTCTTCTAATCATTAGGTTTCTTACAATAACAGTATCTCTGAAATGAAGACAGAGCTACATTTCTCAAATATGGTAGTGCAATGAACTCTACTCTTGAGAGCTCACCTATGTATGACCTTCTCAAGTAAAGAGGAAGGACTGCTGTGCATGGTTGGGAAGGTGATGTACATCTAGAGGAAAATTTTTTTTTTTTTTTTTTTTCACCTTGGTCTCTACTTCACACAGCTCAAGCTGTTATGCAGATTATACTACATGATCTTATAGGTCAATATTAAGAGTGTTTGGGCACAATTCAGGTCTATACTTTTTCTGGACACAATAATAATTCATAAGGCTATTGACTCATGCGCCTTAATAAGGAGTCCTCAGGAGAATAACTGATGTTAACAACAAGCTGCTCAGAAATATTTCTGCCTCCTTTATGCTACTAACTGCCTTCATTTCCCAGCTCACAGCTCTTCCACAAGACAGCAACTACTACTTGCCTCTGCACATTCTAGGAGACAGGGGAACTGGAGCAAGTCTGTGATATCTGAAATTCAAACCCATAGGTAATTGACTCTTAGTTTACAGGCATTTCACTACTACATAATGTAAATAAAGGGAAGGATGGAGACAGAGAAAGAGAGAGCTAGAGAGACATAAATTACCTTTATAAAGAACACATAATGTCTCACCAATTCAGATTATAATCAGCTAGCATGGAAACAAAACTAAAATTCACACTGAAACAGACTTTGGAAATGAGAGTTAACTTATTTATTTGAGTCTAAAAAGTTAAAAGCAAACCTTCCAGATCTCTAATTACTTCAGCACTTAAAAAAATAACCACACACATACACAAGTCTACAACTAATTGTATCCACAGCTCATAAAACAGAGACCACATCTCAACTGTGCCGCAGTCACAGAGCAAATGTATAGTTACCTCAGGTCCCCAAGCTCTCCTTTGAACTCAGATGCATCAGGGGAACCTATTCAAGTTATCTGTTCGTATACAGAATGCATATAGTCTTCACAGGGAACAAAAAATACAATTTCCAAGATCAAAACTGCTTCACATATAAATCTCTAGGTCAAATTTGATTAAATATTTTGAGGTGCTATTAAGAAAAAGAGAAAGAGGCAGAGCAACAGAGAATGACAGAGACAGAGTAAGAGAACAAGTTAGAGACAGACAGAGAAATGGAGGCAGAGGGGCAACAGGGAGGCAACAGAGAGAGAGAGGCAGCCCAAGAGACAGATGACTGAAAGAAGACTACATATGCTCCAGTGATGGGCACAGAAGCCTCAGGCAGCACCGGGACTGCAGCCCCACACACACACCCTTGTCCCATGCAGTTAATTGCTGGCACCAAGGGAATTGTTGAAAAACAAGAGCCCAGATAAATTAGGGCAGTCCTTAAACCAGGGAAAAAGGACCCTGCTTCCTATTTGTACCTCTTTACAGAATATGATCTACCTGCAGACCTTTGCTTTATTTTCCTCAAGTTTTCTCAACTAAAGGCAAAGGGAAAAGATTTATACTTGAAGTTATCTTGTGATCATAAAGGGAACAAGCTGTGCTCAGAAAAAGAGACAGAATTACATTTCCCTGAAAATGTCAGTACATCCTACCTGAAAGACCAAGTCATTCACCATGGAAGGTATTGCACTCTGGATGGATCATTTCTTTAAATAATTACCTCTGCTAAAAGCAACAATGCAATTAGTAAAGCTGGACTTGAATACTAGAATAAAGTCTGATACCAAATGATCCTTACATTAGGAGCAATTTCTGAAATTGTTCTAGAGTTTTCACTTTCTAGAAGGCTCAAGTGGATTGAACAGAGTCCAACTGGAGATCCCTGCCTAGTGTCAGCACAAGATGAATGCTCTTCAAAGTGGAAAAAGAAATAGAGTCCTTAAGCATTTGGTGAGCACTTAATCAAACTGTTAGCAAGTCTAAGTATGAAGGTTGCTAAAAAAAAGTAAGGCGGCATGACAAACTTCTTGCTAAAAAAGGAGCTTAATGTCTTTAAAAAATGTAATTAAGGCAACATGAGGGGAGGCCTCTCCATGTAGTCAGATTTGTCTGTTGCTCAAACATGTTAATTTGCAGCTTCCTTAAAATGCAAGAACTAATTTGGTGAATTATGTTATTGCAACGACTAGACCAGGAACGGATAATTACTCCATGGTGCGTGTGGTTGTTGTGAGATAATTATAACTCCTCTCTTGTGGAATATGATGAAACCATGTGCTTCAATTTCTCCCTGAAGAGAACAGCCTAAGATATATGCTCTGATGCTGCAAATCTCAGCCAGGTCATTACTCGTTAAACACCTTAAGTACCATCAGTCCTCCTTGAGGAGAAAAAGCACACAGCTAACACAAGGAAATACTTAGAGTTAGATTTGTCCTGTGCAGAGAAGGAATTGCCAGAGTTTAACAAAAAGGGCCAGCATAACCATTGCTGGCCCTTTTGCTACTGTCCTGAAACTCCCTTGGAGTATCCCAACAAGCATTAGATTTAACAAAGATGGGGAATCAAAATACCTTGTTCAAGAAAATTAATTTATGGCCATCCTTTACTGGTTCCCTTCCATTTTCAGTATCCTCACTGTTGTGTTGACGGCACTATTTCCAAGGTTTTCTTTCCAAAGATACTTCCTTGCTTTTAAAGTGCACAACCTCTACAGTTCACATTTGTAAAAAATTGCAAAAGGGCAATCATCAAGGTCTTTACATAGACAAAATTGGTTTTAAAATATGTAGAACAAAATGAAAGTACTCTGAAAGAAAACAGAAGTATCCTTAAATGTGTAAGCTGATACTTAATTCACAGGCGCAAAGTCAAATTCTTTATGAACAATAAATTTGTATTTTATTCACTAAGCTTCTTTGGTCAGAGTCATGTATTTTATTGTTCTTTCTCCCCAAACAGATAAGTATTTTAAACTTGTACAAGACCTTGATATATAGCAGGTTTTTTGGTTTGGTTTGGGGTTTTTTATGATCAAACACAGCTGCCAGTAAAATTCAAATTCATGCAAGATTAGACACAATATTACAATAACAATAGTAAATAATAAAAAACAATATTCAGATAACTGGCTTGATCTTTGTCTTTAATTGTTCGCATCCAGTTAATAATGACCTAAATTTGTGACACTGCTTTATCACCCATACATCTGCTGCATCAAATGTTTTAAAATAAACATTTCAAGTTACCCAGCCTTCAGTTGACAAATCTGCTGGGCTCCACAAGCATGTGACAAACTGAAAAGTTTGTCTTTTCTCAGAACATCAAAAGTGGGATGTAAATTTAGCCTTTTCACCTCAACTGTTCTGCTGCATACAGGGATAATAGATTCCCCTCCTATGTTGGTGAAAACAAGGGCTGGGAGCTGCTGTCCGAGATGTCTGCCCAGCTGACGGGGCGATCAAATTCTTACGAGCCTTTTCGTACTGGTTCAGTGGGGCAATCTCTGGGCAGCCGATAATGAACCTCTGCCAGCACCACCTATCAGAAACTGAACAAACTCTGCAGGATAAGAACAAAGGATGGATTTGAAAAGAAACGGTCTTTTTAAAGAAAGACACATGATAATAAGAAATGTTAGCTGTAGATGTTATTTTCTCAGAAAATATTACCAAGATGCAATAGGAGAGAGGAAAATAGGGGAAAATTCAAAAGCATGTTGTTTCTCCCACAGAGCTGAAACTTGTTTTTATATCATTGTTCATTTAATGTGCTCCTTTTGCAAAACATATAGGTTCAAAATCTTAACCTTAGCAAATTATATGGTAGGTAATGGGTAAACTGAAATTTCCATCAATCTGATGTTCTGTAGCCAGTGGAATATTAAAAAAGGTTGGTTTGGGATCTCAGGCAGCAAAGTCAGTGACCTATATTTAAAATAAAATACCAAAGGGAAACACTGGAACTGCATTCAGGCAGTTTTTTCCTCACTCTTCTCTCCCTGACCAGTGTTTTTGCCCTTTCTTAAATGCGTTTTCCCAGGGGCACCACCATCTTAGCTGAGGGGCTCAGCTGTGCCCTGTGGGAGGTCCTGGATACCAGAACTTGCTTCTGAAGGTGTATGGTCAGGTCTTGTCCAAAGACAATGGCATGCGCCAAGTATTTAAGTTAAGACTGCCCTCCTCAAACTTGCCAAATTGCTTTTGAAAACCTTCACAGAATTGAGCTCTTTAACAAACTGACACTTATGAGCAATATTGTCTCTGTATTATGAAATATCGTGGAGCAGCATTTTAAAACGGTTGTTTGAAAAGGTGTAATACGCACGCATACACAGACCATAAGTATCTTGTTTTGTTCAGTACTTAGAATTCACAAGACATTCTAGCTGCAAAAAAAAAAATTATTTACGACGTGAGCTGTGTTTGTAACCCCTGAGAACAGTTGGAATTTTGAATTATCTTGTAAAAGGTCAACAGAATTAATAATTACAGTTGTAACTATGTGTGAAAAGCTGTAATTAGGCTTTTTCTAAATAATAATAAAAATAGTCTATAGAAAAGCAAACTAAAGCCTTGCTACTGGATGCAGCAATAATTTTTTTCGAACGCATGTCTAAAAACCAGTCACATCCCATAGTTTTCTATGGATCCACATTAATTTTCTGTTCTTCTTCAGTGCTGTATTATTCGATGTGTGAATTGGTAAGTTAGTTATGTGTACTTTATATCATACTGTTCATCTTTTCTCTCTTAGCTATTACTAAAGATCAATAATTTTCAGACAAGGCAAGCAGAATGCTAAAGAAGAGTCAAAACACTGACAACATTACTTATACTTCAGATCCGAGATTACTTCAGAACCTCTCTCAAGATGTTAGTCTTCCTGCTCACTGAAGACAGACAATAATTTTAGCCTACTGGACAGTCAAGAACCCCATGTAATTGTCAAAGGGTTTAAAAATATCCTCAGCCATTTTTTAGTCGAAGTCCAAAACCAGAAAATCTTTGAAATTACACATATACCCGCCAATCTGTCCATAGCCTGCTCCCACATTCCTTCAAGGCTCTCTCTTAAGGTAACTTTGAGAGTCCTGTTGTCCAGTCCAACTAGCTCCACAGCCAAGCTGATATATGAGCCCCTCTCCTGGACCTTTCAGGATGTTTTAGATCTAGCATTAACTTTCCTTGAAATGCTTAACTGCCTGTAACTAGTTATGTAAAAAAAGCCCTAAAATTTTTTCAGGTGTTTTCAAACAACCCCGAGACCAAGACCTTTATAAATCCCCATTTCCTGGCTTTCAGAAGGTAGAGTCTGGTTTTGGATGACTTTTTTCTCTCCCTTTCTAAACAAATGTCCCTTGTCCATATCCTGCGCCCTTACCCCGCATCTTGTGTTAGCTTCTATAGCTTCTACAGAAACAACAGTTCCCAGAAAGCTTGTACTTAGACTGGAAATATTCTTTTCTACCTTAAAATGCCCATAAAGGGCCAATCACTTATGTTGATCCTCAAAAAAACCCAAACAAACAAACAATCCATCCCCACTATGGACTCCCAAACTATCTGTAGGGATTCAATCAACTCTAGCTTCAGTGGGACTTACTGTTGTTCACCACTGTAGGATCTAGGGACTAGCAAAGTTTCTCAGTCAACTGCAGCATGGATCTGCTTACTCTTTCACAACCACTACAGGTATCCAAGAGAAGACATGGAAGGAATAATTAGTTCTCCTAGTAAGTAAAAACAAGTTTTCCAGATTATTCTCTTTATCAGCTACTGCAAATGAATAGCAAAGGGGAAGAAAAAAAAAAAAAGTTGCTACAGAGAATTACAAACCTATGGTCTTGCTTCTCCTTTGCCTGCTTGCCTCTAAATTCAGATGAAACCATGAGGGAACAAACACCCTTCACACATCAAAGAGGAACTAGATCTGCCTATCTAGTAAAATGCTGATATAAAGCCAAATGCACCATAGATGATAAGCCTACTTCCAGAAGGGGGCCAGGCCTCCATCAGCTCCAAAAGTAAAGGTTCCCAAACTAACATTTTGTAAACACCTGATGAGGTAAACAAGAGAACAAGCAAAATTTAGATCACACTGAGGCTTAAGTAACAGCAGAAGGCAAAATCACATTTTGTTAAAGAAATGCTGAGGAATTTGACAGAAATTCCTCATTCCTCATTCCATCTACATATTGCTTCAGCTACATTTATACAATTCTTTTTCTGTTATGAAAAAGTATAACTACATGACCTCATCTCAGGATTTTTTACATGCTTACTCAGAGTAGTCCTTAGAAGTCATATTGAGCTAGAAGGTATTAAAAAACCATAAATAAACCACAGAATCATGCTAGACATGAAGCACCAAATTCTATTCCCCCATAAAACACACTAAATCTGAATGGACTGCAAAAAAAAACAGTAAGAAACTTTCCAGTTCACAGAAGTTTAATCTAAGTGAACATTAAGCACAGGGACAAATAAGTGTTAAAAAAATTAATCAAACTTGAAATTTCCCCAAAAAATGAAGACAAATTCTAATAGTCTGAAGGACACTGTCAAGAATTTTTAGAAACCTATATAATGAAATGAGAAGTGGCAGCTCCTTAATAAATGTTTCTTTCATCAAGCAGTTTTGTACAGTGAGGATGCACCATGAGAKACACAGTCTAAGCTTTTTTGGTGTATTTCCTTTCCATACCTTTTCTGTAGCTTCCTTAAAAATCCATCTGGATAAATCTATTAGCAACGTGTTTATGACTGGCTTATAAACAATTAAAAAGTTGCCAAATTAACAGATTTTTGTATAGCAAATCTTGTTATATTGCAACATATTTACTTACAAAATGAAGCAAAATGGTAAGATAAAACATCACAGCAAAGCATAATATAATAACAAGAGATGTTAAAAAAATTACAGTGAATAATTACCAAAAAAAATCAAAGCTATGATATGTAAGTGAATGCAATTTTAATACGTCACATGTAAAGCTCAGCATACTTATGCAAGTGTTTATCTTGTTCTGTGCCTCTGATACTGAGCAAATGCATGTTTTCAGCTGTAACTAAGTAGGCAGCTTGATTCTGGCACTGACTTGTAAGGTTCTGGAACTTAATCGCTCTTGGGAAGGAGGAGAAAACAATACCATCAGCCATCATTGGCCCACAGATAACCTCATGTGGCAAAGTCATGAATGGTTAAATTCAACAGAAAGAGAATTTATTTTTTAAACACTTGTATAGTCAGTTGGAAGTTCCACATAGGATTCATTAAACAGATAAAGACCTAACAGTTGGTAATGTGAAAAAGAAAAGAAAAGGTTTATTTGGAAGAGTGAACGTAATTTTCAAGATGAAGCATAGACTAGCATGTTCTCATCCAGCAAAATAGGAGCAGAAACTGCAAGAATCATATTAGGAGAGAAAGAGGCAAATCAGTACTTTCACCATATCTTTCTCCACAAGATTGGATTTTAGAAGCCACAAAACCTGACAAGCTCCAGTCAGAGTCTAGCCGTTATTGAAGTAGAAAGCCACAGGGAGAGTGCTCAGTACTTCCAACCTAAATCTCCCCTCTGGAAAAAGGATTTGTTAGCAAAGTATGTTCTTGGGGTGGACAAACAACAGCATGACGTGATTCCAAAGTAAAGTCTAACAATCCGGCCTTTTCTTGAGAGCCTATGTGATGTAAAAGGGCATGTATGCCTTCTGGGTTAGGGTAAGGGTTTGGCGAGAGATAAAGCACAGAGCCCCAGTAGTCACAGGGCTGCAAAGGGACTGCCAAGGGAAGGTGAGGGCTGCCAAAAGCTTTCAGTCCTGGCCACTTTTGTGTAGGAGCCATAGACGGAGATCTGTGTTGGACCAGGGCTCTGTCTAGGGTTATGGTTACAGTTAGTTTTTGGAGAGAGAAAAAGCAGAGCCCCAGTGTTTGTGGGGCTGCAAAGGGGCTGCCAAAGGAAGGTGAGGGCTGCCAAAACCTGTCAGTCTGGCCCCTTTTTTGTTGGAGCCATAGCTGCAGCCCTGTGCTCTCACTTACATCTTCCATATATAATGGCAAAAACAGATCAAGAAAAGTTGGAAAAAAATAATAGCTTTTTATCCTGTGCTTATAAGAATTGGGCTGCAATTCTGTTCACATGTTACTACTGTACCTTTGTAGCTACTGCAACTAAAGATAACACTGTCTCAACAAGCTGCCCAGACTGCAACGCTATTAAATGAAATTTTAAAGACTTCCGTTGAACAGGGTCACCATTACCAGCAATCGGGTTTTCTCCCACAACATGTCAACATCACCTCCATGGCTTTCAAATTCCTCAGCCATTGGAATTAAAATATCTGTTTTGCTTTGCCTCGACTGTTCCAGCTCTGCTCCAAAGACTGGATCTGCTCCAAAGATCTGGTCTCCTATACGTTCATGAAGTAATCAAGTTCTACCTTACGTTTCTCTTTATTAACCTTTTTGTATTTTGCCTTTTTGGAAGGAACGTTTTAGCCAAAAGCTTTGAGACTTAATTTGAAGACACTGAGAACTGAAGAATAGATCATCTCCTTTAGTGTCTTATCCAGATGACAAACAACAGGCGCCCAAACTTTAGTGTTTTAGCTCAGATTAGGACTGAGCTTTTGAAGATCTCCCAATCATCACTACTCACAACACATCGGTTTGCATCGCAGAAAGGCCTCGAAGAGTACACATTGTAGTCTTTCTGTCTGAAGCCATACTAGAAAATGTGCTCTATTAGTGGATCTTCAGGACTTGAAACCTTAGTTTCCTCTTTGATCTTGTCTTTGCAGATGAGGGCTGCCGTTTGAGAAAGTTCAGGCAAGATGGTCAAAGTTTCCCTCTCAAATACATAACAGAAGTTTTATTTAATTATTACTTTCCTATGAAATATTAAAGACACTACCACAGATAAAGTTTTGCACCTAGGAAAAGTAATAGCTAGATCCAGTATTTGAATAACTCTTTTCATTATTATTAGACAGACTCAAGGACAAACAAAAAACACATAATGCACCATGAAGAAGAATGTGTTGATCGATAGGAGATGCTTTAACTTCTTATAAATGCACTTTTCATGATAAAATATGATGACTTTTGATTAAGACCAATTCTAGATGAAACAGAAATAATTCACAGGAAAATTAGAAAATTCAGGTAGTTTCCTGTAAACTTGCCAGTTACAATATTTCTGTTTACACTTCAATGGATGATTCAGACCACTCATTTTCCTAAATCCTTCAGGATATTGTACAAATATAAGGACAAGAAGAGATGTACTGGTTACTGAAGCAATGTGCCTCTCACATACATTGAGAAGAAAAAAAGAACTGCAATACGCAGTATGTTTAAGTTTTACCATTTGCTATGCCTTATGAACAATAATACATCCTTAGGTCAGGCAAACGTTAAAGAGACTAGCCACTTTTAAGACTGAGATGTTTCTGTTCAGATATCAAAGCTAGATTTCYTTCCCCTTCAAGTTTCAGCTCCACAGAAACCAGAGTTATTGGTTTATCTTCACTTAATGCATAATCCAGTAAAACAGCCCCCACACGGAATTCAAATCAGGCTGGCAGGAATACCTAGAAATCAGACACAGGTAGTAAGAGATACTAACAGTGCAAACTCTAAATTGAAATAAGAATGGAAATAATCAAGAACTGAAATAGAAAGCAATGATTTCTTCTCCCCCCCTCGCAAGGCGGATATTATGCCCTTAGAAGGATGCTAAATGCTTATTTCACCACTGGATTTTTTCTGCACTGCTTATGAATTTGTTACGTACTTTTCCCTGTTGGAAGAATAGTCTCAGAGCAACTACTCAGAACTGCAGGTGCTCATTGTATGGAGGAATATGAGTCAGCTACAAGGCAGAGTCAGGAGAAGTGCCTGTTTACAAAGTCGCATGGTAGCCAGAGAAGTTGTGCTGGAAGGGCTGGCACTGCTCCCCCGGGCTCCTCTCAGTTGCAGGTTCTGAGTCAGCTGAAAGAGCTGCAAAAACACAGTCACCTGCTTCTCCTCCCTTCCTTTCCTATTCTTAAACATCCAAGATCCTGCAGTATCACAGTCCATTGATAGTCTGATGAGACTAGAGGAAATTCCCTTTGTACTGATGTCGCTGTTCTGTGTGACCAGCAGACCTTCTGTAAGCGAAYTTAATTTAGCTCTTCAGGTCTAAATTACAGGATGTTGGGCAAAGAACGAAGAACAGCTCGCAGGAGATTGCAGTCAGGCTCTCAACATACATAGTCTCTAGTGATATTTAGTACAATACAATCTGATGGACTCTGACTCCTTCCTTTTATTCCATCTATTTTCTCTACTGATTAAGGGTATCGGTCAGACCCATTACACAAGAAATTGTATTCATGATTTCCCTGTGATGCTTCAAGGAAATCAAAACAACAAGGAATACTTAGTAAAAGGTAATTTATATTACTTTAGCATCAGGTGGAAAATTAGCTCACTTGTGTTCACAAGGTAAGATGCAGCTTTCTTTAAAAGTCCTAACATGCAATTCAGCAGTGACTCAAAGACCAAAGCCTACAAAAACTGAAATGAAGTAAGCAAAGGGAATAAAGAAAAGGCTTTCAGTTCTAAAATACTCAGCATTTTAGTATAGTCAGGGAGATAAGTTATTGAACTAAGGCCTGAAACACAACAGAAACTCTTCAGGAGAGGACACTATTGTCCAGAAAGGGCTCTTGCAGGATGAGGACTTTAAATTTTTCTCTTTTGCCATTATCTGTATAATTTAGGGAAACTGAATGGATTTTAGATAAATAAATATTTTGGTCTGACTGCTAATGCAATGATTTTATTCTGCTTAATATATGCTGACATTTTCACAGCACAAAATATCATGACATACAATATCTATCTATATGGATATTGTCAGATGCCAGCTTGATACACCCTGAGACATTCTCATTCAATTTTAGTACCCCGGCTGAAGTGGCCAATAAGCCTTATGGGCAAAATACAGAACATTTTACAAGAAAAACAATATTAAGTAGCGGAGCAGTTCACTGGTTATTTGTTTTTATGTTTACCCCATTTTTACTTCCCTCTCTACTGGGCACAGACATATACTATTTATCTAGAAATCACCATTGCAATACAGCCTTAAAGATCAGATTCCTTTATTACATTTCCAGTATAAATATTTAGAAAAGTATGTTCCATGCTTTTAGTGATTTCCAGTTTAAACAATTACATGGTAGGAAAGAGATACAAGTACAGATGCAGGAGTCAGTGCCTTTCTTCATACAAAGCTAGGTGTGGGAGAGGTGGGAAATAAAGTACAAGCAATAGCTACATTTTTAAAGGTTCTGGAATTAGGCATTCTTGCCCTACAAAGCCTCTCACCAGTCGGTCTAAAGGGGGTAATTTTAGATGTCATAGAAGGCAAACAAGCAACCTCTGCCCTTGAGATACAAATAAAAAACTATTCTAGAGATTTCACCACATTAGACTGTAGTTGCACTACAGCTGGATTAAATATTTCAAGCCATGTCTGAACRCACTCAGTCCATTTCTAAACAGCATGAAAAATTTAAATGGTAACACTTAGTTCATTAATTCTTTATAAATACATAACAGATGTGATTTTAGGATATGAATGAAAAATTTCACAGAGGTGACCTGTCTTATCAATCTTCTCATCACAAAATCTTCCATAACCCTCACAGCAAGAAAATATAAGTCACAGAAGACAACCACAAACTAAAGTTGCATTACAAGAAATATTACACATAAAATTCAAACTGTAATGACACTGCAGATGATCATCTGTCTGTTCCAGTTATCCAACTGTCTGGTTTTTCCTCCAAGGTCTGCTAATATCAGCTAATTTGCATAAATATTTGAAACTTAGGTAATTATTTATAGTGCTCACTATTATTTTGTGAACTAACTACCCAGCTGTTAAATATTTCACTTGTGGAATTTCCATGCCATTAGAAAGGAAATATAAAGTCAACAGTAGATACATTCTACCTCTTCACCCCACACATATGAAGGTTACATACACACATGACAAGGCACACTTTGCCTTTCCCCCACTGATATTTTCACTTCTTTTATACATTATGAGTTAGAGGATAGAAGTCATTAAATTCATATATTAAGATAACCTGCATTTCTTAATCTCCTGAAAGAGGAATAATTTTCTGAAAAGTAATCCCTAAGCTCTCTGACTGTCACAGTCCTAACACAAAAGAAGCTTTTTTTTTTCCCCTCCTGAAATGAAAGTAACATCTTTAAAGAATGCACAAGCAGGTTTKGGGAAATTATATTAGTTTTCACTTTTAGTTCCAAATATATAAATTCATATTCCGTAACAACAACTTTTAAACTAAATAACTATTATTTTAAAGTTTACTTCTTAATAGTTCCTTCCAATTTTCCGGTGCTTGGGGAAGGAGAAGCAACATTGACTAGTCAAGATAAGGTCTACAGAAATGTTTCTTGAGGTAGGAAAAGAGCATCCAGTTTCCTTGGAACTAGGTTAACTATTTTTAATTTTCTACTTTAAAAAAAAAAAAAAAAAAAGGACATTACAAAGAAAAAGAGAGAAAGGAGTTGAACAGTGAACTGAAGTGAGAGGTTTCAACACAACTCTGCCTACATTAGTGAGGGGGTGGATCTCAACTCTAGCAGCTCCACTCRCTACTTCCCCTGCCACTTAAAGACAGACATCCAGCACACACACGTCCCTAAAAGGCACAAAGGCAGTGGAATAACACCATACCCAGGCCCACTCTGCCTATTCCATACAGCCAGCCAGGTTACATCTCCTGCACCTCCCAACCTGTGGTCAATCTCTGTTCCTTGAAGACAGTAACAAAATGGGCGGCTGGAGGGAGAAGACAGGAACAGTTCAGCTAGTCTGAGTAATGCTGTATTACTGAGCCTGCAAGCCCCACAACATCACCCCAGTACCGTCTTCTACAGCCCACCTCCCTCCCCGCCATTGGCCCCATCCACAGCCCTTCCTCCTACCACCACTCCAGCCCATCACCCAACACCATTCCCCTGTTTAGTCCCCCACCTCAGAGGGGCCAAACAGAGAGAGATGACTACAGCAGGCTCTCAAGATGAGGGAAGAAGGATGTAGCCGCTTAGTGGGATTGGAGACGAGGAGAATAAAAGATCAAAGTACAATTGTGAGAGGGTCAGGAACCACTTCACTCTCAAGAGAGATATACTAATCACACAAGAAAGTATTAAAGAGGTCTTATTCCAGGTGTCCTGTTGTCAAATTAACTCCTTAGTTGATATACACTGCTTGTACAGAGCACCAAGTGAGAAAATGTCTTTTTTTTTTTTTTTTTTTAAATCCACCATGAAGTGAAAAGCTAAGGCATACAAATCAAAGTGCAGCCACCATCTTAACCATTCTCACTTTCAAACACAAAGAACAGTTAAGTAGCTGTTTTCCTGAGCTGTGCTCTTGATTGATGGACTACATGGATTAACAGTCTATTCTCTGTCTCCGGAAATAGAAATATTTATTTTGCAGTGACTGTGGCTTTTAGCCCTCACAGCTAGAATACTTAAGAGTGATGCTTGCCCCAAATCAAATGCGTCCATTTCTTCCCCTCAAATTGCTCATCTTACGGTTCTGTAAAACTTTATTATTCCCTTCCATATTAAGGAAAGACGATGGCAAAAATATTGATAAAATTAACTATACATAGCAAGATGCAAGATAAATAATAAAGATTACTCCCAAATAGTGTAAGTGTTCATATGTAAGTGTTCACTGTTTACCACAGATTTAGAGATTTCACACAGGGTTCTTTTCAATAGTTTATTGTTTTTAGTGTCACTATCAAACATAAGGTTTAGAATTGACAGAAAGAACAGACCCCTAGCTAACACATGAACAGTCCTGTAAAAACATCAATGCAGCATTAACTGGTCATATCCAGTTAATAAGAGGCATGTCAAASTGTAAACACAGGGACAAATCCAAATTATTTTTCCCTCTCTAAAACCTTTTTCTGCTACACTTTAAAATACTCCACACTCAGCAAAATAAAATAAGTAACAAGTCTTTCTAATGAGCCAACATGTCATTTTATTTAGACCTCTAAACATACAGTCAGTAGTGACTTGAACCCTTCTAAGCTGTCACAAGTACAGCTGGTTGCATAGAAGCCAAAACTTTCATATCCCTGGTCTTCAGCTATCCTGTCCCAGCCAAAAAATTACATATATGACCTTGAATTAGTATTCAGATAGAAATTTCTGTTTTGAAAGAGTGATTCTTTTTGGTAATTGATCCCATACAGAGCTATGACTGACATACCAACCTAATTGCACAACCATTTATATACACTACTCAGTTTTCATTTAAAAAAAAAAAAAAATAGAAATATGGTGATAATGGATTATTTCAAGATGCAGAAGGAAAAAAAAAAAAAGAACACTTAGTTTAACTGCATTTAGAAAGCACTTCAAAGCTACATAACTTGTAAAACCCAACAATTTTATAACATTATTGGATCTTTGATATAGGCTATAGCATAAATAATACTTGTCAGAAAGATTTCTAACTGCCTACACTTTCTTCAAAACATTTTATTGTATCCGTCTCTTAAAATTAACATTCCTATGGTTGTGGGGGCACCTAGTGGCAAATTAAACATGTTTATGTATAAAGTAGCTGATTGTCAGTTATCAGAAATCTGTATTCTTTTACTTTCGGAAAACTATTCTTTTACTTGCATAACAAACACTCATCTGTGTAAGATGAATTTCACCACAAAGCAACATCAAGAAATAACAACTGAACATAACACACTGGCAATTCCACTGACTTCCCCCCTCCTATACCCGCTCCCCAGATTGACATGTGTCTACAGGAGCTGAAAAATAGACTGAAAATAAAACCCCTTTTTATCCTGTATGCCCTGTCAGAGCCCATTACTCTCTGAGCAGCTTCTTTTAGACATTCAACATGAGAAGGGTTTAATGTTTAATACCAAACTTACTTATTTGAAGATATTTCATGTTACACTGAATTTTGATTTAGCAGAGGGATATGGCAATGTAGCAAAATCACAATACAAGCAGAACACAGCAATTCAACATACGGTTGTATCACAATACAAATATGATTTCTATTACTGATCTTTATATCTTCACTATCATGGCACTGGGTATCCCCAGTCACTAGGAGGGAATACTTAAGTTGAATCCAACTCAAGCCCATTGCTATCTTCAAAGTCCGTTCTGTTGGCTGTTCAGTTTTTATACTCTATTGAGCATCTTATACATTTCCTCCATGCTGGTCTGGCTAGCTCAGGAAAACATTCACATCCTTGATTAACTTGGGAAGAAAGAAAAAAAAAAAAAAAAAAAAAATCAACTACACAACCAGTTGATCCACTCAACTGATACAGTCAGCTGATCTCAAACAAAGCCCATCCTCTGGTCCCCTTTGTGTTGACCTAAATTCAGCTTTATTTGCAATTGCTGTGGTCACTCCTTGCTTTCTTCCCTGAGCTACATCAGCCGATTGCCTGTGCCCACCTCGTCTGAGCAGTCTTCCACAGTGGTGGGGTTGTTGATCAGTCACACCACCACCTCTTTTTCCTTGCCTCCATCAAAGAGGGACCATGCAGGGACAGATCGCCAGTCATGTCAAAGCTGTGCTCAGATATAGTGAGGAGGAGACCATCTGGAAAACAGTTTCCTCTCCTTCATCTCAAGCTGTGCAACATAATATATGCAATAGTTACAAAGGTCAGGAGAAGAGTTTTTCATTTGCAAAAGTTTCCTAAAATTGAACACCTTGGCCATAACAACAACAAAGTATTTTTTCAGCATAAACTGCCTTTGGTGTTTCCCTGTGATGAAGCAATATTCTTGCTGCCTAGATGAGAGCCCATTTTGAGTATCCTAGACAATACAAAGGACCTCTATCTGTATTTGAGGTAACTTTTTTTTCTTTCCCCTCTTACTAACATCAGCATAAGGTATTTTCTTCTGGCAACCCAACACTAGATTTCCACAGAAGTTATTCACATATTTAGATCTTATAAACTATTTCTTCATTTCAAAAATCAAACGTTTTATATGAACAATGAATGCCACTGTAGGTTTTATGGTTTCTTCTATTCAACCTCTACATGCAGTTTTCCAATAAGCCTCCTAAGTTGTCTTCCTTAAGGCTTTCTCCCTGATCAGTTGCCCAGATTCTTCTGCCAAACTGTTTTTCCTTTCCTTGTTTCTGCCCAAGGCCCATATGGAGAAAAACATCCAGGGCTTCTTCAGGCAAGCAGTCTGGCTAAGCAGTCATTCTACAGAGCAAAATCCCAATGTTTTCCAGAGAGGCATCATATAAGGAAATTTTACTCGCTCCTCACAGAGTCCTTGGCACTAAGTTTTGGCCTGCAGATTATTTGGTGGCACATTCTGGGTGCCAATGACACTGACACTTCAATTATTAACATTTTACCAACATGTCTCCAGCTGCTCGGAAGCCTTATGCTCTAGCCATATCATTACCGCACTAATTCATGAATACCAGCTTAACTAGGCTTTTGGGGGGTTTTTTTGTTTGTTTTACCTAGATATATCCATCTCCACTGGGCTGTGCAGGTCCTGAACAGAATCTTCAAGGCTGGTAATACACATTGCAGCTGCTCTCTAGGGAATCAGAGAAAAAAAGAAAAAAAGAAAAAAAGAAAAAAAAAAAAAAGCAGATTTTTCTGTGGGAATACAGCACAGTTTTATCATGCTTAGGAACAGAAAAGACAAGATAAACTTACAGTGTAAATCCAAATACACACCTATCATATGATCCTGTACTAATACCTCCAGGGGTCCGCCTCCAAAAGCCAGAGGCTTCCCCAGGACTCAGTAACCGCCTCCCAGCAGCCACAGAGCTCTGGCCACTCAACCTGCTCCTCACAAGCATGAAGGAATGCTAATCTTACTATCCTCAACTACCTCATGTAGCTCAGTCACCAACATCATTTTGACTAACAACTCTTATCAGCTGGATCTCATCATCAGCTACATAGAAAGTTCACTGAACTCATTACAGAGAGCAGATAGGAATCACTTGTTCATTTTTATGTCAGGGTACAGAAATTTTGTGCAACTATGTTGTTGCATTTTAAGTTTATCTCTCCACAAAACTGCACATGTTTTCACATGTCTCTCTTAAGCCTGCTTTATCAAAGAAGCCTTTTCATCAAGGAGCTAGCAGCATCTATCTATGTATAGAAATCATTTATTCTTTTGTCCAAATTATTCTATCAAAACTGTCTCTCACCATTATAATGAAGCATTATGGAGTAGCTATAAAACAATAAGGAGTGAACTGCCCTCTGAATCTCTGGTGTGGTCTTGCAGCTTTATCTAGGACCTTTCTAGAAAAACTAACTACGCTCAAGACTGCTTAAAATCACAAAGTCAGTCTTTTCCAGCCCACATTAGGATAGCATAATTGAGTAAACCTATTAACATAAACAAACACAGGAAGAGATTAGTCAATTAGTCAACCTGATTTTCACTGCTTATACAGCTGTAAGGCAATAATTTCCATGCATGGATGAAATAACTAAGATATGCTCAGCCAGAGAGGGACAGCCATAAATGTAAAAAATACAAATATTTGTGTGAAGATTTTACTTTAGTTAATATGTACAAAGACATTGCATTGCCTTATCTATGGCAATTAAACTCTTTTTATTGTACCACTATTGTAGTGCTGAAAAGATAGTACTATTGTCAAAGTGACCCAAAAAATACTTGCTATACAACTTAACTATTGGAATTAACTCTTTCCCAGATTATTTGCATCAGAGGTGATATCCTTTCACAATGGCCACAGAAAAGGGAAGGATCATTTTTTCTACAATGATGCACAAGTGTAGAAAATCACAGAAAATGAAAAGTATAAAACAGATGAACAAACTTAGAAAATTTAATGACATACCACAGAAATTTCAAATGTATCCACAGGACCTTTTCCAGTATAGCTAAAGAGTATTTTGTCATTGTTACCTCTTCATCTTTCCTTGCCCATATCTAGATGTCTTTTCTCTTTTTAAGTGACATATCTCCTATATACCCTCTGTATTATACACATGCTATGATCTTACCATTGCAGTACAGAAAGCATACAAGAGAAAGTTGACTTTCATCATCCAAAACTAGAATACCATGATTTATGAAGACCACAGAGCAAGAAGGAGTCCTATTAAGACTTGTTTTCAGCACCGACAAGCTATTCTGGTGCATTCATTCACACGTGGGTAAGGTCATGCCCTAAAATGGCCTCAAACAGATGTTAGAGCTTCACAGTTTTCTCTCATGAATACTCGTCTGTATTTATTATTAGTCCAGAAACTCCAGCTTAAGATCACCCATATCAGAACATAGTAAGTACCCTCCAGGGTCAGGCAGCTTGTCCACCTAGCAGAGTACTCTGTCTCAGACAGTGGCAACAGGAGACATTACTTTGAGGGAGGAGACAAGCCTGAACATTTTCCTACGTCTGTTCCCCTTCTATTTTCCCAGCATCTGCACCTACTATATTTGTGATACTAGAGGGTGCATCCTTGCCTATTCTCTTATTTTCCATTAGCAGAACTCTTTTCTATGAATCTGCTTAATTCATTTTTGAACCTGATGATACCCTCTGCTTTTATAGCCTCCTGTGGTAACAACATTCAGAGGCTCAGTGCCTAGTGTATAAAGAATTACTTTCTTCTACCTATTCAAATGAACCTTTTCTAGTTTCAAGTGCCCTCTAATTCTTGTATTATGGGACTTAGTGAATAACAGTTCCAAATTCAAGTTCCTCCTCAGCCTTCTCTAAGCTGAGAGGTCCCGGTCTTTCCTCATTAGGCAGCTGTTCTACTCCACTGATGGTTCCAGTTACCTTTTTCTAACTCTTCTTGTCTCTTTACAGCACTTCAATTCTGTCTTGGTCTTCATGTCCTTCTTGATGATGCCCAACACCTTGTTGACCATTTTGGTTGCTGCTGCATGTTAAAGCAATGATTTCAGAGGACTGTCAAAAATGACTCTAAGATCTCTTTCTTGAATTGTAAACACCAATTCCAAATTTAATATTGTGTTGACCTGGATGCATTCCTTAGATGCCTTAACTTAAAGTTGTCAAAACTGAAGCTCAGCTGCCACCTTTTGTCCAATCTCTCAGTTTTATAACATCCTACTTGAAGCCCTTGCCACTGGCATGGCATTTGGCTGCCCAACACAGTATCTATTGCACTTTGTGCAATAAATCTAGCAGCCTTCATTCTGCTGGGAGGTTTTGGAATTTTCTGTTAATTTAATTTCTCTTTTGAAGCAACGCTTAGGATAGCTCTTCTCTTACCCAGCTGTACACTTACTAGGCTAGCTACCAATACATGAGAAATATCCAAGCGTATCAAGACAACAGGAATAGGCTGACCTGAGGTGCTCTGCACCTTCACCAATACATACTCCCAGTGCAAACTGCCCTTTTGGTTGCCTGCAAGTCATTAAGCTACTGCCCTTTATCCTCACCTGGGCATGGTAAGGCTTCGTCCCTTTATAAGGGTCTTTCTAAGCCCCTTCTTGCCCTTTTCGCGTAGCCTTGAGAGACAGGCACACCACAAGCCTTCAGCTATTTGCCTCTAGCAAACTTGCCAACTGCTCTTCTGAAGTGCAGGACTGCTACCAAAGAAACATCATCTGCTCCCAGGAGCTAAACACTCCCTGAGTTTCCCTGTCTTCCAAACCAAGGAGTTCTTCCTTCTGCCCTTCGTGAGTAATGCTGCTGTGCAGACTGCCCTGTTAGCTGTGTTCTTATTATCACTCAGCCACTGCTTTTTATCATCGCCTGAACAAGCTTTATATTTCCCTTTAGAGGGTTCATTAACTCAGAGACAGGGGAGCCTAGTTCCAGCTATCACTCGTCTTACCTAAACATCTGCCAAAAAATGATCACAGTTTTGCCATTTAAATTAATTATCATTTAACAGTTAACATAATTAACAGAGATACAAGCAATCTACAGCCAGAAGAAGAGCTGACATTTCAGCTTCCATACTTTCCTTTCTGGGATGAGTTAAGCGTCGCCCACAAACATCCTGCCCATTTTGAAATGTTTTCCAGACTAAGCCRGTTCACTCTGCAGGGGTTGTCTATGTGATCCTAAAATAAGTGTTAAGAGTTTTCTCAGGGTTGATGTCAACCAGCGGCCAGCCTTCAGTCTTTCTTTTGCTTCCCTTCTCCCACCAACACAGACCTTTTCTATTCAGCAAATATCCGAAGTCCGCCAGCTTGTAAGTCTATGTGCCTGTGTACCACATTGTCTTCTCCCTATAGCACCTTTTCCTTCTGGCACTGTGCATGCATGGAAAGCGCCAGGATGTAAGATGCAGAAAGCAAATGTGCAAAGACTGAAAAGTATTATTTCAGGGAAGAAGTAGGGAATGTGAGCTAAATCCCTTTGATTTAAGCACACTGTGGGAGGATAGGTAGAATCACAGAAAACTACTGTCAACAGTGCAACCTGGGAGCAGAAAATGAAAACTCTTAACAAAAGGTGCTATCCCAAGAAAGTTTTCTGTAAATGCAGACCAATGGAAGATTATGAAACCGACACAGACACGTTTTACTGAAAGAGGATTAGAAATATCAGGTTGGCCAAAGCACATATTCATATCCAGAGGAGAAAATCTGCAGTCAGTCATGAAAAAGGTGTGTATGTTTCCGACAGAAGAAGAACATGCTTCCCATTTCTTGCTTATAATCTGTTTCCGACAAAAACTTAGACACCCAGAGGGATAGTTACTGGGTTGCAAATGAAGACAAAAGGATGAGAGTTGCCTAAATTTGAAACCACCTGACATGTTCCCAGGACACATTTTATAAAATTAATGTGAGGATTTCTCTTGACTAAATCTGCCATTAAACTTTCTCACCCCACTGAAAGGGTGCAGGTTGGGAAATAATCTGCTGTAAGAGAGTAAAGGTAAAATGTTAACCCCTAGGTCTTTAATTTGCTGACATTTAACTGCATCCCTACATGTTTTCCTAACTGYAGTACTGAGGACTATTCAAAATGGTATAGTTAAACTTGCATATGTGCATGCAGTATTAGAATTTATGCCATTGTGTGAAACCTATAAAGCCTAAATGGAATTATATTATTTGTAGATGTTAAAAGAGCAACACATAACCTCAACTTAAAAGTCCCTTAGAAAAAAAGGTGTCTTATTAAGGATACTTTTTTCACTAATTTAGGTGAAGAGAGAGGCAGGAGGTGAGGAAAGTATTACTTTTTCAAGGAAAAGTAAACCAACCAGTTTTCAGTTTTTAAAAATTAGTATATCTATAGATTACTTTTTTTTTGTTTTCAACTGATTTCAAAATAAAGAAATTCTCAAAGTGACGTGTTTTATTTTGTTCAAAAATATCATTTCATCATGAAACAAAACTGTGACAAGTCTTATTAACAAAGGCCTGGATCCTGCAAAGATTTATGGACATGCTTACAGTTACAACATTTGGCTATTCTCRTTGCCTTTGATAAAACTTTTCAATATCCAAGATTTTCTGTGTCTACACAGAGTATATGTTTCAGTGTGTGTGTGTAAACTTCCTCTTCTTACATTTTTAAGTTTGCTGCTGTTCTCCAACATTGATCTTTCCAATTCTGGAGTTGGTTAAGTCTATGCTTCACTTTGTTTCTCCCCCATAAAACATTTCCAGAAGACCTTATGTAAATCAGAGAAGTAGCTGGCAAAGAAAAGATAATTTCTCTGACACTGATGATGATCTAAGAATACTACTATTAGCAATACCAGTAGGATTAAACAATGCCTTTGCGCGTAAATTCAGTAGTCTAATCATTGTCTCAGACCTAAAGCTGCAGCCTCCTAAGTTATTTATAAAGCAAACACAAAACAAAACACAAAGATTTTTGTCCTTGCTTTTGCAGTAAACTATGGATCTAAGAAAGTTAGCTTCTGCCTTATATTTCAGATATATGTTAGCTTTCTTTAAAAAGTTGATTTCATGTAAGTCACATGGCATTTGTGAGTAACAAAATAACTAGTGTGCTGATCTCCAGAAAAAAAAAAAAAAAGTGTTTTAATAATATCCCATTTGCCCACTTACTTAAATACACTTTGGCAAGATTCCTTCACTCAGCAAAAAAAAAAAAAAAAAGAAAAAGCACAAGATACAGTAGGGTTCATAACTTATGCAAGGAGTTACAGACACTGTATCTTAGTACATTCTTAATTTATATAGTTTATCATTAAAGAAAGAACTGATAACCAACATTTTGTTATAACTTATTAAATTTTTCATGGTTAGGCTTTAATTCAGAACTCCTTACTATCATACGACTTATGTCTTATAAAACAGTCTTCTATTAGACTTCCTCTTTAGCCATTGCTGTTCTCAATTCCAGTTTTATGGTTTGTTCTCAGGTTGTACAAATGAGAGACATCAAACCACATATAAGGAAAAAAAGAAGGTGCAAACATTTGGAAAAAAAGCTTGAAGTTGAGACTAAAAACATGAGAGGAACTAAAATGTCATTTTAAGATTGGATTACATTTCTATTTTTTCTAATTCTTAGTCTGACTTGCAAATTCTTTATCTGTTATGCATAGTACACAGAACTTCTCATATGAAACATAAAATACAGACAAAAGATTCTCCCTTTAAATGTACAAGATCAAGATTATAAGGGTTTAACAGTAAGAACATTAACACTTTTTAAAGACTCTTCCTTACTAAAGTTCCATTTAAAGACTTTGCACCACTTCTGTATTGAGAAGCCTGTCCTTTGAAAAGTTTTTAATTGCTCAATACAAAAGCACAAGTAGTTGAAAATAAAAACAGTTTTTATAGTATAGCACATCTTGTATTCTTTGCTACTTGAGGTATCATTTTGTAGTTTATCTTCTCATTTACCAAATATCTTCTACATTACAATAATAGCACTTCCCTAAAKATCCACAGAAATGATTGAATTTGTCGTCTTCTTACTTAAAGACATTTCCTTCTTTTTTATTTTTATATTATATTTTGTTTCATTCAAACTGATTGATTTCTGGTGCACGTTGTCTTCTTTTGAGACAGAAGGGATATCATACCTGTGTCATTTGTGCCAGTGAAAGCTTTTTAATAGGGGGAGGTCTGTTCACTAGCCATTTGGTTTATTAATGTTCTTTGTGGGTTATTTATAGATGACGAAATTGTCAGAGTCATGGACCTTATTGCAACTATTGTCAGCCACTGCAACGGATCTCATGACAGTATCAGTTAATTTTTAGGAATTTGCACAGCTGCAGTTAGTCAGTTGAGCTTGGGTTACAACATGATAATAACTAGATGTTTATTTTAATCACTAGCCCCACATACACACTGTGGGATCTGAGCATAAAAGTACAGCTGATTGAGAACAGATGAAATTCACTGGCTGACTCCATCAAGATGAGCAGAGTCATAGTAGCAGTAGTTACAGTCATACCAGTAGTTCTCAAGAGCTTTGATTTATAGACGTCTAATTATTTTCAGTGGACGTGCAGGCTTAAGTATAGCAAATTGAAACCAACTGACAGTTGCCTTGCTCTATAAGTTACCCATTATATGCTTTGAACATGGTCTCTGATCCCAGTTAGAAAGCACTACTAGCACCTAGACAGGAAGACATCCAGAAAACTCATTGTTACTTTCTCAGTACCATAGTTTGGACACCTAGGATATGCTAAAGAGACTTAACCTCTAAGAAGGTATGATTACAGCTAACATCTGCAGGAAAGAGGCAAGAGTCCCAGTTCTTCATTTGCTGGATGAAAAGCTAAAATGGTGTAAACACTTTTTTAAATAGTAAATGATCACATCTCATTTTTTCAAATTGTATTGCAATGACTTGGTGATATAGAAAATCATTCTGCTTCTGCATTCAGGCTTATAACTGTCTATTTTATCTGGAATATTATACCCACACAGAAATTGTAAGAGAATAAAGGAGGAGGGGGCAGAGGAGGTTTGTTTTCTTTTTATTTATTTCAGTAGCATTTGACAATTCACTGTGCTGTTTTTTTATGTGCTAGACTTTGCAGACCATGTCAAGTCAGCTTGCAGACAACTCATTTTTTATTTAGGAAATGTATGCTTAATGGCTTTAGTGTCTGAAGTTTCGTCTGAATCAAATTTTGTGTAGTGCCAGCTTTGGTTTCATTTCATTTGGAATCTGGCAGAAAAGAAGTCACAGAGGGGAAAACAACAAAACCCCACATTCCTTGTTTATGTCCTTTCCCCCAGCTGCAGTTGAGGCAGACTATGAATTAATTATGAGTCCATATGAAGCCAATACCTTGGTGACTGAGGTTTTTATGTGTTTTGATGTTTTATTACAATATTATACTCAGTGATTGTATTTCCTTTGTTTTTACTTACATTCAGAGTTGCAAAGATCTAGTGCATGTGTTTCTCAGGGTTTTTCTAAACAGAAGAGTTATCTGAATGTAGTTAATTTTAGTGCTAAATATGTTCATTTGATACACATTCAAATAGTTGCTCTGAAAAAAAAAAAAAAAAAAAAAAAAAAAAAAAATTACTACCAAAGGGGAATGCAGAATAGCTTATTTAGGTCTAAGAATTGCTATTCCCCTGCAGGTCCAAATGACCTATGGGAATTAATACTTTCTTTATCTCTGGAAATAAATACAGACCTGTGACATTAATTATCGATGTGTCTTTATGGAAAGTATGGATCAAAAGAGAGTATATACAAATAATTATACAGCAACAGTATTCAATACTGTCCCAGAAACAGAAGTAAATCACATTGTAACCTCACAAAAGAGCAGTAAATAATTAGAAAGTTACTGTTAAAGAGGAACATGAATCATTGAATAAATGATCACAGTGCTACAATGTTTGTTACAATACAGTCAAATACCAGAGACCTGTGTCCGAGAACTCAGATGCAGGTTGCATCCTTAGGATACAAGTCTATTGAGTCAGAAGGGTTTCAACAATCTTGTAACTAATTTTCTCACGACTCTTCAAAACATCTTCTAAAAGAGGTAACAATAACCTTAAAAGATCTAAAACAGGAATATTGAGTTTATGTGGGAACATCAGACACTGCTCGGATTGTCTACCATGTCTCACATAATCAATTCCTCCTACGTGGACACTGATAGGGCAACTCTCTGCACAGGGGTTCAGCCGATACAGCACAGCTACGTGGCTAAGGCTCAGATCTGCTAAGAACATTGTTACTAAGCTGAAACATAGTAAGCTCAAGCCACTCCAGATAATAAAAGCAAAAACAGAGTGTAGTTGTTGAGATAGTGAGCAGCTCAAGTATTCAGGAGGAAAAATAATGACATGAAAGGATATAAAGCTCTTAAGATGTGTATATCCTGTTTTCATTGTGCATAGTAAAAGACCTCAAACAAAAGTGACCTAGTGAGCTGAATTACAGGTAGCATCCCACCACAAGCAGTGTAGGACTTCAAGCCTTAACAAGTTTTTGGGTTTGATGTAAGCCAACAGTGTAAAATTTTATAGCCTGTCATACTGAGGAGGTAAGACTACATGATTTAGACATCCTTTTTGAGCTTAGCTTCATGAATTTAAGTCTCTCTCAAGGAAAGGATAGCTTTGATTTTTAAAGAGAAGCAGTATTAACTTCAGAATGCCTCGATGCTAACAGCAGCATCTTGCCCAGGCTGGCAAGGACCTTGTAAGCAGAGGACCCAGAACAGCTTTGTGAATAGCTGCCATGACAATACAGGATTGTGCTTGACAGCGCTATGAAAGAAAAGTGTGCTGTAGAATGCCTTAACTGTCCGAAATAGAGAGGATTTTTTCACCATGTTTAAAGTATGCCTGTATATCATTTTCCAAAAGCAGAAAGAGCATGCCAGAAGATTCAGCCCACAAAGATAACAGCCTAGCCAATGCTTAAGTGGCCCCCATATGGTAGGATCAAAGAGGGCAAAATATTTCATATTTTGGCCAAAAAAAACTTCCTTGTTGACATATTTGATTTCACCAAGAAAATTTGAAAGTGCAAATGAGCCACCTACAAATCACAAGTCTCAAACCTTTGAATTCAAAAAGTGACTTAGAAATGAGCTGGACAAAAATTCATATGAAGGCATTTTCAAAAGTACAAATATTGTTGAGATGGGACGGTAAGGAGCTCAGTGATTTAAGAGTAAAAATACTGACATAAAAGTGTAAAAAGCTTCAAGGGGGAAAAAAAAAAAAAAAAGCAGAGAATAAGGTAACAACTCAAGAGCATGGAGGATTAGCCTATACCAAAAAGCAACAGAGGATAATACCTCCCCACTTGATGGGCAACTGTTGGGTTGGCAGACACTCCCTTCATTGGACCTGGTGAGTATATTAATACTTAGCCTCCTAGCTAATTAATCTTAGCTATCTATTGTATGCAGTCACCAATAAGCAATTGCGGCAGAGCCTCTCTGTGACTGGTAAAAGATCCCAAAGTGGGTTGAAAGAGAGCTCTCAGCAGAGTGTGCTGGTGTCCTGGCTATTYTCTCTCCAGCTAAGTTAACCCTGAATTATTTAAAAGAAGGAGATAACAAAGCCATATTTTCCACGACCTATTATTTTAACTGTCAGGAAATAATCTAAGAGGAAGGCAGTACCACACTGTCACTACCTTCTCCTTCTACAGCAGTCATGCTTTGAAAATTCAGTGATTACCTCTTATCGGTCCTTTCAGAGAGTGCTGGAAAAAGTTAGCGAACTACTCTCAGGATAAGATTCTGCTTTCTGAATTTCAAGCAGAATCACGTCTTTTGCTGAAGAATGGTCTGACTTCAACACCGAAGCTCCATGGAGGAAAGACAGATTAGATGTTTTATTTACTGTTTCCCACCAGCTCCAGGTGGCCTCCAACCAAGCTTGGGATGGTTTTTTGTTCACTTTCTGAAGTTCTAGTTCTCCCAACACACTGTATAAAGATCCTCATCAGCCTTCATAATCCTCTCTGAGACCATTCACCTACAGTTTAGGATTTTGAGTGTGTGAAATTATGGACACGTGCAAGCTGTTGCAGGATTGGAGCCTGGTCTAATGCATATTTTTGGAGATAGAACAACTGATTTGTTTTGCTAATTTCAAGGACAAGCCATCAACACTAAGACAAATATATATAGTACACATTAAAATCCACATAGATAAAAACACATTGAGTATTATTAAAAGTCCTCTTGCTTCAAACTTCAAAACCATGAAGGCAAAATTAAAAAAAAAAAAAAACAAAAAAAAAACAACAACAAAAAAACAACAACAAACCAACCCTCTTTATTCCATGGAAATCTTAAATATTTATTACAAATTGGTAGGATTGAATCACTTGGGGAATCGATAATTAATTAGTAGAAATGTTTCAGATCTCTTATAAATATCAAAGGCTTTTAATAATTACTTTACAAATCCAGATCAGCACAAGTCATGAAGGCTTTAAACATTGTGGGAGGTGGAAACAAGCTAAGAAGTTGAGAACTATAAAATTTATAAAAAATGAATCAAATATGTTTTGATCCTATACTGCCTTGTTACGAAGGAGATTAATCCTATAAGCATGATGTAGCATGGATCTTCTGATGCTCACTGGAGTTAACAGCAAAGCTTTTCACAGGTTTAATGATCCAGAACCAGGCCTATAGAAAGGTCACAGTATCGATGATATACAGTTCAGGTATCATTAATAGCACTTCAAAGCAAGTGAGCTAGCATTTGCCATTAGAAAGTAAACTCATTTCTGAATCTTATAAAAAACACATTAAAGGTTTCTGAAGTACCATTTTATGTGAGCAAATGAATAAAATTCTAGAGAACTAAGTTCAAATGTAAAAAAAACAACCTTCCCCCCCAGGAGACTGAAAAAAAGCCAACAATAAAGACCTCACCATGTATTCTTAAAGAAAAGCAAATTGTTTCAACTGGAGTGTCAATGCTGACCATCTCTAACTATGAAAAAAAGCATAAGAAAGGCATTTAAACTAGACAATATTACTTAAACCCTAGCTCTGACAGCTGTCCTGCAAGGGCAGGATATCCATGAAGAATCTTTTTAACTGTATGCAAAAAGTAGGAGTTTTCCTCTTAGTTCATTAGATTGCTGTATAAATGCTGTGAAATCTTCTGTTACAGTTCTTGAAACCAGTATTTTCATAAAGAAAAATGCAACAAAAAAACATTAGAGTAGAAAATCTTGCCCAAGCTTCAACGGTTTTATTAATCATAAGCACGTATAAATCCCATTACTCTCCCTTTGGTAGAAGACAGAGAACAAACTGCAAATATCTAAACAGTTGATTGTCAAGTATGCTATTTCTTGTATAATATAGTTATGAAAAAAAATCCTGTGAAGCTGTAAGAGCAGGAATCTATAATATACATTGATTTGCACCAAAACCAGAGGACAAACAGATGCTGAAGAACTAAGGCAAGACTGAGACACTGAGAGAGAGTGAAGGATTCCTTGAAGGAGAGACTAGTGACAAATCTAGCATCCCTCTACTTCATTCTACAAAAATAGTGTCAGTACAATAACCACAGTAAAAGTCAGCATAGTTTAATTAAACAATCATTTTCCATTTGTGTGTGTTGGCTTTTTTTTTTAACTAGGAGATCACCAGTTTATATTTAAGAGAAGTTAATAGTTACATAATCCCAATGTCTTTATGCTTATAGACTGTGCTTGAACATATATTCATGTATTTCTATCATCTTAAGCTGCTGCATCTGACATTTCCTCCTCTTTCCATTTACTACTCTGTGAGTGTTTGTCAGTAACATGAACACAGTTAATTCCAGCTCTTGGAACCCAAGCACTAATACAGAGGTTCATAATGTTAGCCAAGCTAAACCCAGAGCTGAACTGAAAAAGCTCTTGACATCATTTATGTGGTTATCAATTAAAGACCTTTTAAAACAGGGATTCCCTATCTTAACATGAAAGAACAGATTCCACTAAAATACTTGCAGTGTTTCTTGGGCAACAGGTGTTATTAACATCTTAAATGGTTATTATTGTTAAATCTAAAATTTTAAAAATAGAAGTGTTTTCGTAAGGCTGGCAGGCTAGGACTGTTTAAAAGGTGAAGAGAGAAGAAGGAGTTCTGAAGAACATATGGGGGAGAAACAAATCTGCTGTGCATTTGCGTTCCTGAATAAATACCTTATCCACTTCACCATATCCATACCATCTAACATCATAAATCCTGCATCATTATCAGCAGCCTTATAATTATTTAAGGAAGGATCTGTTCAGCTCATCTCTAACAGCTGCTATCCCCCAGAAACTAATAGTTTATTAACTAATGAATCCATCCTCACTGGCAATACTGTACTCAGTATTCACCTTCACCCTTCATAAACCCCATTTAGTTATATGCTTGTATCCTTTTGTATCAAGACTATTCAGACTAAGCATTTTTTCTTTTTAAAAAATTATACTTCTGGTTGAGGGGAAAAAAGCTATTTTTGGAATTCAAATATTTTTTGTGTGTGTGTGTTGATACAACTGGAATATATCCATATACCATTAACTACGACTTGTGCATGTTACACATTCTGCTCACAAGTATTACGATGCAAATAAAGAATAGGAGTAAGAGTATTTCTTTCTAAAGAGTAGATGGTACCCAAAACCCAGCTCCTTTTGCAAGCCTTACAGCTGAGACTTCTGCAGCACCAGGTTGCAGAACCTAGGAGGTGTTACAAACGACTCACGTTATTTCCTCTCCTAAATTTATACACTATATTCCTTCTAAGATTCATCTGAAGAACTTTGCAAACTCCTCTTTTCTATCATGCACGCTCACTCAAACGTTAGCACTTTTGTATTTTAATCATCCCTTTTACTGGCCTTGGAAGAAGTTACACAGATTTTTGCCTAATCTTTGTAAATAAGAGCCTAACTGCCACTGAAACAGCACACATCAGTAAGTCAACCACCACAGGAATTTGCCAGGGAGGGCAAGAGAGAGTTTTCAAAAGGATTTATCTAAGATCATCCACTCACAAAACAAAGATATTTAAATACAGCTATTGAGATAAAGAGTATGCTACAATGACCTTAATTTGAAAGCTGTATTTGTCACTCTCTCCTCCCGTTCTTCTTTCAGTTTAGGAAACGAAATGGCATTTCCATGACAACATATTTGGAATATGGTCTCTCTGGTTTTCCTCTCCCTCCTCTCTTTCCCAAAGTCCATCAGTCAAAGGCATTATCATCAGCTATCCCACAGAAGACATCAAAATCCTATGTTCCATCTCAAATAAAACAAAACACAAGGTTATAACTTTCCTTGTGTTTTCGTGATACTTGCATTTTTTTCAGATATCCAACAGCATAAGTTATCAGACTTCTGAAAAGGCAGGTATTCCTCAGATAAATCATACATGGTAGTAAGTTCAGTGTTAAGTTTACCTTTGATCTGTGCATACTTAGCAAACCTGACACATCAGACATACTCAGCATGCGATAAAGAATCTCTCAGAAGCTGCCTAGTGTATCTGTCCCAGCCTATGAACACCCCCAATCAGTACCACAGTCAGTAACCAAAAGGATTAAAATAGCTGGGGGAACAGAAAGGGGCTGATAACAAGCTCATGATCCTGCAGTGAGGTGCGGAGGTACAGAAGTCTGGGCATTTATTCTAACCTGAACAGTTGAGTCTATTTGTCACTTTATTCAGTTGCCAAGAATATCTTTATTGTCAAAACATACCTTGTTACAAAGGTATGCAATTATACGTTACTTCTTTGCTTGCAAGAGGAGAAGGCAAAAGCATTTATCTGTCCCACATTCCGTTACACCTCAGCAGTTTGAATTTGCACCTAATATTTGGAATTTATCTACATTCCTTCATGCAAAAATTGCAAGGTGTTAATAAATAGACATGTATAATTTAGATCTTATGCTGTAGTCCACCCTGTTTAGTTAAGAAGGGAATGTAATTAACTGTAGTATCTGGCATAGATTAATTCTGGATATTTATTAGGAAGAAGAAGAAGAAAAAATAGAACTAGACTAAAGCAGCTGAATAGGAAAAAATTAATCCTGGTCATAGTTGCAGCAGTAGTACAGGATGGCTCTAACTTTGCTTATTCAGGAGAGCCACAGTCTGTGGCCCACCCTAGAACATCATCAACACCAATGAAGGAGAAAAGAGCAAACTAAGAGATCCACTGCATCAATGCATTTAAGAGGCAGCATTTGCCAGTGGAGTTCCTGGTGGAGCCCCCACACAGCTACTATTTCTTGGTGAAAAAAGCTCACTCTGTTGTAGAGTTACTTCCTCGTTTACAGGAATATGTGGGTTGTGCCTACCTGGTATAACGTGAACTAAATCCTGTGCTSTATCTGTCTGCATTTCACCAAAGAGGCTGCATTGTGTTGATTACCTCTTCACTAATAGTTTTTGTTTTCTTCACTTTGACAGATTTACACTTCTATTTTCTCTCAATCTGTATTTTACAATAGCTCAAATACAAGCACCCTACTACTTTCTTTCCCTATAATTCACCAATGGAATGGTGAATGGAATAACACTTCCATTTCCAGCACATCCTTTAGCCCACAGTGGATATCATGCAACGCAAATTAAAGTCTTAATCTTCTTAAACTCTGAAGTTGAGATTATATAATGGCATTCAGCTCTTGAGTGATTCATTCGTAGAGCAAAGGTTGGACAGAAAGTAATATAATTACAATGATTGCCTGTGAGACCTCAAGAGGCAGAACCTTGCAAGACCTGAGAGTTTAACCTCATAAAAGATATAGAAGAGTCTCACAGGAGAAGAGCAGGCAAGGCCAGAGAAGACTGGCCACAAAAGAAATGTCTTGATTGTTGTTGAACTGTTTTATTTTGGCAAAATGAAAATGATTTCTTATTTATTAAGTACTGACACAATGGTGACAGCAGACATGTATGAAAAGTTGGGTAAAGTACAACAGTGCTTTTTTCCTCTACTTCACTACAGAGTATCAAGGGCAGAAGATAACGAGAAAGAATAAGACTTTGATCACTACTTAGCAGCTCAAATGAAGCGATTATAATAGCAGGATTTATTTTAATTCAAAGACCCAAAAGTATAAATAAACAGTTACCTTCTGTTTTACTTTATAGCTATATACTTTATGATTTGTTCTAGTTTTTAATCTTCTTTCAGAAAGAAACCAGCTCCCAAAAGAAATGGCCACAAAAGCTTCATATTTTTGTATTTTTCCTTCCATCTTGTGCAAAATAATGTTTTTGACTGCCAAGAAACTTGTAGAACAAAAGAAGAACAACAGTATAACAAAATATCGAAGTTCCCATAAATGCTATGAAAAAGTAGGCGGCCAAATACAAGGGGAAAACAAAAAAAACAAACCTCCTTTGCCTAATTCTGCCCCCTCTCCCCAAGTTACAATAAGTACTCAGTTATTATTAAGTATCAAAGAACCCACAGAAGTCCATAATCTCAGGATGCATTTCCAGAAAAAGCTCTTTAAAAACCTCAAGTTGTTCATCCTTTTCTTTTGTTAACTTTTAACTTTCTAACATATAAAAGCCACTTGTAGGCTAGAAGCTGTAGTTATAAGCAAGTAGTCCAAACTCAATGGCCATAAAATAACACCTATTTGCATGAAATTCACAACATTGTTTTTCCTCCTCCCCTTGACTTTTTCTCCTACAGCTCCTTCATGTGTTAGTACTTGTCTTGTACATCTCAATCATGCGCATATTTTCATTTATTTGTTTCTTGATCTTATTTTAGACTTTTCCTTCCTTCCATTTTCGATGTTTTTCTCCCTCCCTGTTTAACCAAACATTTATAGTTTCATAAACTCTGTCAGATCAGCAAGTCTCAAATATTATTCTAACAAGAGTAGTAGGAACATAATCTAAATGGGTTAATAAATCCCTGGGTGCAAACAGGTGACACACACTAGGTAGACAGGAGTGGATTGGCATTGATAATCACAGAGGTCACCATTAGAATGAGCACCTGCAATGTACTATGCAATAAGGATGCAGAGGGAAGGATGCTCCCATTTTTTACAGACAGGAAGTGAAATACAAAAGGCAATTCACAGTACTAAGAAAGAGGAGGTACCTCCATCTTCTGTAATAGGTACAGAAGCTCTGCTGCTTTTCTCACATTGCATGTCTGACCAGCTTCCCATCCAGCTGCTCCTGAGGACTCTCCCCAATGCATTTTCACTGTATCTACCTGGCAGCCCCGGTGTCTATTCATGCTTGGGGACTGTATAAAGCAGAAGTTGCCAAAGGGTCAGGTAGTAGATCATTTGAGTTATCCAGTGGATTTTTCCCCCCAAGATGAGTCTTCCTCAGCTATTTTGCCTCCAACATCTCCCAAATAACTTCTGTGATTCATGCTTTGTCTCTACCTGGCCCACACCTAGCTTTTTACTTATCTTGGTTACACTTTGATTAACGTGGCTACCTCAGGTTTTTATTCCAGAAATGGGGCTAAATCTTCATCACTTCTCACTCCTCACCTGCAGAGTACCTCCACACCCCAGTCCCCAGATCATGCCTTGGAGAGTGACTGTAAACTGCTGTAGCCTTTTATGCTGCCTAGAGTTTTCTCTTTCTCTAATTTACAGCTCACACTGCAAAGAAATCTCTCCTCATAAGACCTGGACCAAAGCAACTGTCCTCCCTGATGCCCCCACATTTGTTTGTAAGTGAAAATCCTGGGGGCAGGTGAGAGGGGAGAAATCGGAGAGCAGAAAAGCAGTCTCACCTAAGGGTAAGGGAAGTGTCACCTTAGAGGGAAGGCACCATTTACCCAATCACTCTCACACTTCTGCAGTTAAATGCCATTCAGCTACAAAAAAACTTTTGCAAAATAAGCGATGCTTATGCRCTCACCCCCAACAGCAGAGAGGCTGAGCAGGATGCTGCCACTTCTCATGCTTCATTAACAAGCTTATCTGCTAAATTCTGCTAAGCTATACCTCAGCAATCCTGACTGCAGGCCCTGCGTTTGCCAAGGTGCTGTTAATAAATTAATCAGAAGAGTGGAGTTTGCACAGGAGTCATGGAGAAGCTAATTTGATTCCTCCTCATTTTCAATATTGATCATTCCTTGGGAAAGAAAAATAAGACTAAAAATTTGATATTTCTGGAGGCCTGGTTAAGTTTTTAATGTTAGCAGCTCATAAGACTGGGGGGGTTTGTGTTTGGTTTTTTTAGTGGGTTGACCACTAATATTAGGAGATTATTCAGAGGTAACACTCAGTTATATCATATTTACATCCCTTTGCAAGAGCAATATTCAGCAGGATGTGTAATGCCCCTCCTTTAGGAGGAAGAGTTGCTTCTGACATTTGCTTTTAATCATACTTCCAGGACTTGACTGAGCAAGCTATGATGAGCAGGCTTTCTCCTGGACAGTACTCCTACAGGAAGTAATTGAAAGGTAAATTGGAAATATAACTTGTGTTGATATTGAGCTATAAATGTATGCAAAGAATCATTCCTACTTCAATGCTTTAGTAGCTGACAAATTTCTTTTATGAGCAAGCACTGGCAAGAAGAATTGAGCAGGGAACTTGACAGAAGACAGCTGCTTAATCTGCCAGAAAAATGAATCTAGTTTAATCCATGTTATTTGTTTTACAAGCAGCAAACTGTTATGCTGCAAAAGCCCAAGAGGCTAAACTGATCTCTCAGCAGTTGCCTACTAGATGTAGAAAATCTTCATCCATGAAATCTAGATTATTTATCCATTTAAAAGTCTTTCTGTGTTGACCACTCTAACATTAAATATTTTGGTTTTTGTGGCAAAAAAGGTCAAAAAATATTTTCCATGTTACTATATATTTTGCATTTTTTTTCCCCTGTGTGTTATTTGCTCTTTGTATTTGCCCGTAGGAGACAGCCTGTGTTGTTTGGTTGATGTGCTCAACTCACAGCATAGTTTGCGGACAGCTGGTAGAAAGGCCAATTAAAAGCATATAATAAAAAAATAACAAAAGCCCAAAACATGAGCATTTCCACAGCAGCTGAGAGGTTAGTTTTTCAGGAAGCCTTCAGGTCCCTTAAAAACAGAACATTTAAGCAAAGGCCACAGGCGGTTTTATAGGACGGGGATTAGCAATTTAAATGAAGGAAGTTATCTTGCCATGTCTCGTCCTAAGCCATAGTGCTGACCAGTTATGTATCAGATGATTTTTAGGGTAATACTAGGAAATAATTTCTTCATACATCATACATTCTGCAGTAAAACCTAGGCTTCTGAGGCACAATTCTTTGACAAAACTAAGGACGTTGCCTTCTCCTTAGTATTTGCTCCTCTGGTAACTTGCAGCTGGAGTGTGTAATTGTGAGAGCAAGGGGGGGGTCACACTGACGACGAAGAGAACAGGTCTCTGTGGGGAAGACATTACCTCCCCGCCTCTCCCGGACGGCTGCTGGTGCAGTGTGCTCACAGAGTCCCAGACCAAATTTCAAGCTGTGCTCCTTTGGGGGAAGCCTGATTGCAGTACCACTGCCTGCCTGCCTCGCAGGGCTCAGAAAGAAAAGATAATGATGGACCTTGTGAAGAATAATCTGACCTACTAATGTACCTTACAGAGCTCTAAATTAGCTGCAACCACAGAGGGGAAAAAAGGACTGGGATACTTCTCTGAACAACTCAGTAACAGTCTCTGCTCAATACATGGCATCGATCAAAAGAGCAAACAGAATGTGAGGATGCAAACGGAGTGATGCTGAAAACGATATTGAAAGCTAACACCATCATATAAATCAATGAGAGAGCTTCCTCTGAACCACTGCACTGATCACTTCATCAAAAAAGGATGTGGCAGAAGGTTTACAGACAGACAACAAAAATGAAGAGACGCTTGGGAAAACATCGATTATGTGGAGAATGAAATGACTGGGACAGTTCAGCTTTGAGAGGCACTATCTAGGGTGCCATGAATAATACATTCACTAAATTGAACTTAGGGAGAACTGGGAATTTTCTAACCGCCTAGTTCCAGTAGAAAATGTGAATTTGTCAAAACAGAACTATTTTGTGGGAATGTAGCATTTTAAAAAATTATTTTGAAGGAATCACAGCCAAGGTTTCTGCCTGTCAAGGACTTTTCTCCCATTAGAAACATGCCTTATTTCCTCCAAGCAGGCTATCTGGGATCCCACCTTTCTGTGGCAGATCTGTGTCATGGGCCCTCTCAGACGTAGGACAAGCGATTATTTAGGTTTAAAACTCCAGGGCAAAGCCACTCTAGGGACAGCCAAGAATTTGAAATTCAAAATTTCCAGTGCTCTGGGAGCTTTGGATCCAATAGCACTGTGCTTGTAAAAAGGCAGGAAATCTTAAATCCGCCCAAGTTGAGTCTCTGAGGATTTCATGAGTATGGCTTGAGCACATACCATCCTTTGTTGTTCATTTAGCATACTCCTCTTCATAAAGGAAATGAGTAGGCACACACAGACTGGAATCCAAGGTGAACCAAAGGGTGCAGGCACTGTATCTTTCCCAAGAAGCCAAGACAACAATGAACCTGCGCCAATAGTCCTCTGAAGCCCAAAATGCAACTTAGTGGTAGACCTCGCAGTTTAAGTCTGCTCCTGGACTGGGAGTGCATGGTATCTGCAGAATCCAAATAGTTCAGGCATTCCCAGTGAGAAAAGGCTTGGATGATCTCATTCATGTTTCCCATTAACACTATCCATAAGAGTAGGGTTGGAGAATGGCTACAGATATGTTGATGATAGCTTTTGCTGCCTCAAAATGGTCAGTTGCTGAGTAGCCAGGTTGGGTGTAATAAGGTTATGCAGGGTGATAGCCACCATCTTGAACTGTCACTCCTGAAATGCTGTTGAGCAATGACAAAGTCATGGCACTAGCTCTTGGTAGAAGGCCTCCACTGTGCCTCTCCACATCCAAAGGTCTTCCTGCATCCATTGCTGGTCATCCCCTGTCATGAGGACAATGTTGCCCCACAAGCTGGTTGTTGCCTCATCCTCTAGACACAATCTCTGATCAACAAGGGGCAGAGCAACTGCAGAGACTCTGAGGGTGTTATTAACCCATCTTCTTGATCCGTGAGGGTTGGGAGCAGGCCATCAAGGTGTCCTCTCAGAGGTATGCTGCAGCTGTGTGAGTAAGCCTGTCATTCCCTCACCCTTCACTGGGCCTTTGCAGTGGTCAGCAGCGATTCAGGCAGCAGGCATTGCAATGTCGTCTATAAGAAAGCTGGAAATGGATGAGCAGGAACAGAATTCACACCTCATTGAGGGTGATGGTCATAGGGACAGTGATGTGCAATCATCATCTATGTGGGGCAGGCAAAAGGACACAGTAGCATATCCTCATGAGGCCCACTGTCCTGATGGCAAAGGTTTCTAGGAAAAAATTTCCTTTAGGAGTGCTTGGGAATGCATCTTTTCCCCAGAGCACTCTAATATGCACAATTACGACTTTCTACCCCTAATCTGGGGAACTCCCTACTTTATCCTTAAATCCAAGAAATTTTTACAATTTCCCAGTTCTCTGACAACAGCCTGTGGAAAGCTGCCCTTGCAGGATTCAGGGGAACACAGGCATAGTGGCATCATAAAATTCCTAAGAACTGAGATAGCAAACTGCTCTGATTTCACAAAAATGCCGGGGGAACGGGACACGACTTGTACAAAATGAAATATTGAATTATAACCTTTTTGAAATGTCAGAATTTTTAACAGAACAAAAATACCAGTTGTCTGTCTTCAGTGTAGTTACTTGTTTATAGAAAAAGGGCACATCATTTAATGGAAAGGAAAGTCAAGAAGTTGAAACCTGATTTTAAAAAAGAATACATTTAGTACATCACAAAAAAAAGCTGTGGTACTCACCGTTCCAATTATATTAGGCAGGAGGAAAATATATTTGGAAAGAAAATAAAAATCGCTCACTTCCAGCCGTAAGATCACTACTAAACAGAGAAACTTTCCAATGCATGTACTGCTTATTATTTGCCTGCTTTGGAAATGTCTGCAGTTTCCCTGAAGCACCCTCTTTTGGTCACTCTTGGAAACTGGTTATTGGGATATCTGGATTTGTAATTTGCCTGAAGAAATCATAGTTTATTATCCTGTAGAGTTTCAATCAGCACAGATATCCTATGCATGCAGGGACTACAAATCACAGGCATTGCAACTTGTAGATTCTAAGAAAAAGGAGGTACAGGTTATGAATTTACAGTGTAAGAACATCACTGAAACAAGCCATATAACGTGGAAAATACTACTTTTAGCAACAGTAAAATAGTGTGCATTTATATATAATTTTATATATATATATATATATAAAAAAAAAATCAGGAAAACTTCTTTTAAGGACATTAGCTCTTTGCTACAGTTTGCCTGGAGTTTACATGGGAATTAAGAGATTGGTTTTCTCTAGAGCAGCTCTGATGAGAGTCATATATCAAGTTCTTGAGAGATGAGTGATATGATCTGGTGTCATGGTTTAACCCCAGCTGGCAACTGAGCACCATGCTACCACTCGCTCACTCCCCCACTGGTGGGATGGGGAGAGAATCGGAAGAGTAAAAGTGAAAAAAAACCTCATGGGTTGAGATAAGAACAGTTGAATAATTGAAATAAAATAAAATAATCGTCGCAGTAGTAGTAGTAGTAATAGTAATAGTAATAATAATAATAATAATAATAGAATATACAAAGCAAGTGATGCACAATGCAATTGCTCACCACCCACCGACCAATGCCCAGCCAGTCCCCAAGCAGTAGCCCCCCAGCCAGCTTTCCCTAGTTTATATACTGAGCATGACGTCATACGGTACGGAATATCCCTTTGGCCAGTTTGGGTCAGCTGTCCTGGCTGTGCCCCCTCCCAGCTTCTTGTGCATCTCCAGCCTTCTCAGCTGGTAGAGCATGGGAAGCTGAGAAGTCCTTGACTTAGTGTAAGCACTACTTAGCAACAACTAAAACATCAGTGTGTTATCAACATTATTCTCATACTAAATCCAAAACACAGCACTATACCAGCTACTAGGAAGAAAATTAACTCTATCCCAGCCGAAACCAGGACATCTGGTAAGCTAAAACCTATTTCCATTATGTACCCTAATAAAAAGTGGTTGCTAGTCTAATTAGAGTAGATCTTATGTACTGCTATTCCTTGGCTTTTAAATAACGTCCGTGTGTACCATCCTAGGGATTTTAAAATAATGGCTTTTAAAACAGCTTTTTCCAGCAAACCAAATGTTGGATCAGTCATGCTGGAATAAGGGAGAGTCTGCTGTGAATCCCTGAGGTGTGTCACTTTAAAATAGTGCAGTGCACTCTAGGGCAAATAAAACAATAGGAAATCAGGAGAGTTCAACTGCTGCTGCTATTTATTCTACAGCAACTTGTGTTCAAGCCATGCTGATAGTTTTTCTAACGCCTTAAATCAAACAGCAGGTATCTGTGGCCTCAAGGTAAGAAATGCTAAACATCTGCCAGTTTCCAGACTTGAAACATAGCAGCTGCCTTACCTGAAAGAAATKTTACTGTTAGTGCAGCAGGAATCTCAGTGTTAGTCATGTGGCATTTTCACTAAGGAACACGATTGTCACTTCACAAAACGTTGAACAACTCCCTCTCCCAAAGATCCAATTTCAAGTAATTTGCAAAATATTTTGGTTATCATATTTTTCAATTCCTTATACTGGCCACAAAAATACAGCCACAAACTATTCAGTTTTAGTTCTTTAACAGCCTCAAGACTTCTCTTGACAGCTGGCAGTGACATGAAAAGTCTTACCAGTGTCTACTTCAGCAGTCTATCCATCCAAGCCGTACTGGTACTATTCCTGCTGACATGTGCTTTGGCCTATGAGAAAGACCTCCAGATGTAAACATAATGGAATAAACCAAATAATCCCCCAAAACAAATATTTCATTTCTGAATGTTAATGGTCTGGTACTTATGAGCACAAGCTATTCAAGACATCTGTCTTCCCTTCACCATCAGATACTCCCTATGCCAATAGAACAAAGGTTTTGATTGGCACTGGCCAAGTGAAAGAGCTGGTACGAGGCATGCGTCCTGGTTTCGGCTGGGATAGAGTTAATTTTCTTCCTAGTAGCTGGTATAGTGCTGTGTTTTGGATTTAGTATGAGAATAATGTTGATAACACACTGATGTTTTAGTTGTTGCTAAGTACTGTTTACACTAGTCAAGGACTCTTCAGCTTCCCATGCTCTGCCAGGTGCACAAGAAGCTGGGAGGGAGCATAGCCAGGACAGCTGACCCAAACTGGCCAGCGCGGTATTCCATACCATATGACGTCACGCTCAGCATATAAGCTGGGTGGAGTTGGCTGGGGGGCAGTAATCGCTGCTCAGGG
>JAYKAV010000187.1:8713-54033 GCA_035582835.1 Phoebastria nigripes
ATATAAAGCTGGGGGAAGAAGAAGGAAGGGGGGGACGTTCGGAGTGATGGCGTTTGTCTTCTCAAGTAACCATTACGCGTGATGGAGCCCTGCTTTCCTGGAGATGGCTGAACACCTGCCTGCCGATGGGAAGTAGTGAATGAATTCCTTGTTTTGCTTTGCTTGCACGCGCGGCTTTTGCTTTCCCTATGAAACTGTCTTTATCTCAGCCCACGAGTTTTCTCACTTTTCCTCTTCCAATTGTCTCTCCCATCCCACCGGGAGGGAGTGTGTGAGTGGCTGTGTGGTGCTTAGTTGCTGGCTGGGGTTAAAGCACGACAGTCTTAGAGAAAATGGTATAGCCTTCCAATTAGTTAAAATATCAATTATAATGGATATTAATGTATTTCAGAGGCATTTCCTCCTATTTGTTTAGCCACGTTCACATAGCACTTTAAATAAAGGCCTTTAGATATTGTAGAGCAAGGCTTTTCAGTCTGCTTAATGAGCTCTTAAACAAATACGGAAAATATCGGCTTTTTTCAAACCTCTAGCTGTTTGGTCTGTGACATGAGGAATACAGGGCATGGTGGTGACTAATAGGTCTCTGTGCACTTTAAGTGTGAGGTAGTACAAAAGTTCGTCTGCTTTCAATAATTCTATTTATCAACTTCTAATTAGATCCTTTGCAGCTACATGTCCTTTGATCCGAGCTAATTGATCATGCATTGTTTTTTTAATAGGTTCCATAATAATAATGCTTGGCACTAATATAACGCTTTAGATTTTCAAAGTGCTATACAAATATTAACTAATTAACCTACAGAAAGCCCTTTGGGAGGTAAGAACAGTAAGTAAATATTTTACTCACTTTATAAAAGGGGAATCTGAGAGACACGGAGTGATTTGCCCAAGATCAGGGAGTGAGATGAGAGAAGGCTCCTCAAACATAATACAGGAGAAGCTGGTAAAGTGGGTTGAAAGTCAATATTTGCATTTTGCTGGAAATGCTGATAATTTGAAACACGTTTTATTTCCAGATTTGAACTAAATAATCGTTTGTTTTCTGAAAGTAGAATAAAAATAGAATACAAAAAATATATATTTGACTTAAATCTTAAATATATAGGTTAATTTAAAATACAAAGATTTAAATAAATTTTAATTTTTATCTTTTTAACATGTCTATTGTAAAGGTGGTTCTCTTATAATGCTATTCTTCATGACACATCTATAGCTTTAAAATATTGTCAAATTGCAATAGAACATGTGGTAGTAGTAAAACCATTAAATAATTTTGGTTTTATTAAAAAATAAGAAAGGAAGCTGCTACAGAAGGAAATATTTTATTTCCATGGGACACTTAGTTGAAAATAATATGATTTAAAAAAGTTACAGAAAAGCAACTTTTTTTTTTTGTTTAATTAAAAAAGCACTTTAACAGTAAAGTTCCATTACAAGTCCACAGTGTCTTGATGTCAGTCAGAAAAGTTAGCATTTATTGAAATTCAGGGACAAGCAAGCTCAAGATACTGTTATTGTTACCCAAAAGAGTTGTTCTTGACAGTTTTTTTTTTTCTTGTGTGATTTTTTTTGTTTAAATATATATTTACTGGGCACAGTTTAAAGATTATAGACCCCTATATTTCAAAAACTGAGATGACAGGGACCATTTAAATCAAACTGCCGTGCTATTTGTATCCTGAGAATTCCTCTGTAGTTGCTGGACAAAYGGACTTTTTGTACTATTCATATCACTGTACATTTCCTAGCTCAGTTGGCTAATCATTATTTCTCCTGACAACTCATATCTCCTTTTATACAGAATCAATTATTGGTCTGTAATTAACTGTTTATAGTGTTCCAGGTTCTGCATAGTATTCTGGAGCAAAGACTCTAATTGCTGGAATATACAGTCGAGACTTTGCAATTTTATGCAATGTTGCTCAAATAGTGTGATAATGGCTGCCTGTCAAAAAAAGCTGAGAAATGTGAGTTCTAGGGTTATGAACTCTTTGCGCTCCCAAAGACCAGGTAAAGTCTAGCTCTTATAGATCTAATATAGATAAATTATCATTTTGTAATAGAAAATATCTATACAATGCTTTAGTATTGTGTTGCATTGTAAAGATTTTGTATGTCTGTTCTAGAAAGGAATGTGATGAAATGATACCTGATGTGTATAATGTATTTCTGAATGTTGACATGAATATATTACTAAAATTCAACATTTATTTTTTATTGAAAAGTCATGATTAAAATCAAGGTTGAATTTTGATTGTTGATGCTTATCCTTCATTAGTCTTTTATTTCAGCTTCTGTCTCCCATTCTTCCTGTCCCCATTGCAGCTTTTTCTCTCCATATGAATTTCGATGTTGGAAGGTGTCCAGTTTATAACTGGAGGCTGTAACAAGAGCTGGGTGATGAAAAAAATGTGAGAGCAGGGAAGGAGATAACAGCTGAAACAACTAGAAATTAAAACCTGACAGTCCAGGCTAAAGAGCCATTGTGGCTTGTCCTGGGGAGAGCAGCAAGGCAAAAAAAAATCAATGTTTATTGCCATTTAGCAATTAAAATCTTGCCCTTTTATAGCTTATTAAAACAGATCATATAGAACTAATGGCTATTGAACTCCCAATGAGAATTGCACAGTACTTAAAGCAACAAAGATTTTTGTTAGGAAACAATAAATTCTGTACCAAGACTCTTTGCTCTGTTCTGGGTTTCCTAATGAGAGATCTGACCTCTGCCTAGATAYGCCACTCCAGAAATGAACCTAGCAGCATTTAAGATGACAAAATTGACTTTGAGAAGCGGGGTCTGATATCAGTGGAACAGGCTGGCATCTTGTATTAGTGGTTTTGTAGAATCTACACTGACAGAAAAAAACATGGCAGAGAGACCATTTCTCTTGCCCAGGTCTGGCAGCAGCTGAGATGGTGGAGATGACTTTGTGAAAATAGTGGTGACATCTCTTTCTGGGAGTAAGAGGCATCATTTTCAGAATATATGGTAAAAGCCTGTGGAGCCATTTTTAGTACTCCTTGACTATATTCTTGAGGCAGTTTGAGGGCTAGAGGGAGTTGTTAATAAGTTCTGAGCAAAATAGGCAACTAAGACTAGTTACGCATATTTCCCACTCCCCACTCTTTAGGTTTTCCCAGTTTAGTTTATTATTGAAACCAATGTTCTTCCTATCAAAAATTTTGTATTCCCACAGCTGTAAGAGCTTTAAAGGAAGAAGAAAACTATTATATGAATGATTACATTGCAGTTAAGTTGAAGGTTGCTAATGCCTGGGAATGGATGGGTTTTGAGAAGCAAGAGCAAGCCAAACTACTTTTTAATTTTTACTTGGAACCCAAGTTCCAAGCACAGGTATGTAAAGAGTAAAATTCACAAGTCTAACAGAAAGCCTGTGCACAAATTATATCTTCTGGTGAGTTCTAGTTTCTAACTTTCTGCTGAATCTCTCAAATATTGACATTTCTTTTGCTCATGATTTTGACAGCTGCAAAATTATTATTTTATTTACATTTCATAACTATTTCTCCTAAAATCCTTTATTGTTGGACAATAAAAGAAAGGGAAACCCCAGCAGAAATACATTAAGCTTTGTTTCCTTTGCTTAGTGTCCGATGTATGATTTCTGAGTACACATCATCTGTTGTTATATTTGTCTTTGTATTTGACTCCAGGCATCCTCTAAGTTAAGGAAGAAAAATTTGTTGGCTTTTTAGCCTGCAGCTTTGTAAGATGCTGCAAGAAGCATCAAAGACAAATCACCTAGAAGTGCAAGGATCAATTGATGGGAAGGGAATAGCTTATCTTCCACATTATCACAGACCCCCTCATTAGGCATGCTGTGAGAGCGCTGACAGGCTGTGATGGATCAGCAGGCTCTGTCACACCAAGCTGCGTGGGAAATCCAGCCACCGCTGCAGTTACTGTCAGCATCCGCTAGCCAACGTAGAGCAGGAAACACAGCACAATGCCATGCATGCTTCATAGACTGCAATGGCACCTCATATTCAGATGTGGTGCTTACCGCCATTTGCTAAAGTTAGCCAACATCGACAGAGTGGAAACATTTACATGAAGTGACACTGCAGTGATGCACTCGGGAAGTGAAGCCTTTCAGAATGTAAACCAGTAGTAAGAACAGCAAAGAGGCTTTATGATCAACATTGTAATGTCCATTTCTGAAGTCTTCTGCCATTTTTGCAGGACGCACAGCATAGTACTGGATGCCCAGGAGGATATTTTTTAGCCAGATCTGTGCTTGAATCGGGTTCATGACATGACCGTAGAAAAAGTTATGCTGACATATTTAGCATGCTGACATACATATCAGAGTAGAAGCGAGAATGAAAGGGATGGATCGGCTTATACCAGTTTAAGCAGAATCACTACAAAATGAAGAGGCAACAGTGTCCACCTCTGCAAAAATCCAAGGGTATAAACTGTCCATAGTCATCCACAGCTATCAGCTGTGATATAGAATTGATATTATTACTACCTACTGCTCCATTTGTGCTCAGCAGCTGTGGAAAGAAGAGAGATTTTTAGCTCTGGTAGCTGGCAGAGCTTGACTTGTTACAGCAAAAGTCCCAAGGCAGACACAAGCATGCCAGCAAAGCCTTTAGTGTTGATGCTTCTTTTGCTCAGTTATTAGAAACACCAGTAGTTTAATCCTAAAGGTACAAGGCACAGGTCTGGCAGTTTAGTTGTCAAGGAGAGAGAAACAGTAACTTGATCATTGACAGCAATTCCTTCATAGTAATTTTTTTCTGAAAATCCATAAAGAAAAGGTGCAAGGATATCTTATTTAAAGCTGAAGCTAGTAAACTGAGATAGTAAAAATAAATGAATGGAAGAATTTACCTAGCAATGAAGTTCATTTTCTGTTATTGAAAAAAATGTATTGAAACAGATACAGAAGTTATGTACTTGGTATACAATTTGCTGGAGTGAGACCTTTGGCCTACATTAGAAATCAAACTAAAAATCCTAAGTATCCCATTTTCCTTAAAAGTATCCTCATCTGCCTTGAATTCATTTGTAGAATCTGTTAAATTTTCTACTAGCGCAATCTCCTGTTTATGTATGTAAGTATATGTTGAGGGAAAGAGAGAGGGAGGAGAAACATATCTCTGTTCTAATAAAGATGTATAACCTGTAATAGGACGTAATGTTTATCAAAGAAAATATCAACATTCCATCACACAAATAAAAGATTTTTTTCAAATATATTAAAGCTGTGCAATATGAGAAGGTGTAAATGTTTCCCATAACTGGGTATATTAAGCTCCTATACTACTTTTTTCAGATTGAGTGAATTATTATCTATACAATAAAGAATTCTATTTTCCCCCCAAGTTATTCACATTCAGGACAACAGGTGATAAAACATGCATTTTTTTATGATGAGTTACATTCAAACTTTTTATCAAAAATAGAAGACACTGATTCGATAATAATTTGTGACTCATAAGTAACAACAGATTAAATTTATTGAAAATGCGCCTGCCCATAATTAATTGAAAATATTCCTGTCTCATTAAGTTTGGGACAATGCAAAACATTTCCGAGATTACAGTAGTAATGTAATTTATTTGTGAAACCTCAGATACGCTTGATTTAAGTTATTAAAAAGAAAAACATAATTAGAAATTTTTCTAGGACTTGTGTAGATTTTTCTAATTTGCCTGATTTTGAAAGTTAGACAGTAGGTAGAATTATGAAATGGAGATGGGGAGAGGGAGAAGCCCATTCTTTATTGAGTGAAGTAGCATAAGTAAAGAAAAAAAAAATCCTACTGGCATATCTTCCAGAAGCTTCATAAAATGCCATAATTCATTTTGAAGATAAATCACTTGCAAATACAAAGATCAATTTAAGGTAACTGAATGTCTTGTGTTTCACTTTATTGCAGACTCCTTCATTAAACCTGCTGTGAGAATGTGCCGGCTTGGGATAGACTATCATGTTAGATAACATCAAGTTACATGGTAAATCAGAGAGCMCACAGAAGGATGACTACAAGCAGGCCTCATACTATCTTCTAAATTGATCAAAATAACAATCTAATCTGATAATCTTGATTTACATATATGTTCTCTTTAGCATCAGAATAAATTATCAGGGAATATGTTTATACTAGTATTTTGCACCAGATGACCGGGTCAGCTTCTGAGATCCCACAGTTTTAACTTTATTTCTGTTGCACAATCCTAAAGAACTACATTTTACTTTTTTTAAAAGTTAGTACTGGAATTAATAGTTACCACATTTTCATTCTCATGGAAACTAACAATGGTAAAAAAGGAAATAGACTGTAATAGTTTACTACTTTCTTATTTTATCTCCTCCTTTCATACCATATTCAGACTTCTGCTGCATGTTGCATTCGGAAGGACATGCTTTCATTCAGGACCAATCAATTCCCAGCATTCACACATGCATACAAACAAATGCATATGCATATATAAAAATATAGATAATGTTCCTTTTGCTAGGAGATTGTTAGTACCATGGAGATGTTTGTTGCAAAATGTGATACTGGTTTTAGAGTGTGCTAACAAGAATGTTAAGCTGATTCTGAAATTTATGATAGCTAAGCCAACAAGATGAGAATTTATAACAGAATAGTGTAATTAACATGGGGCACCTTTGGTATAGGACTGATATTTTGATTTCTTAGGTCCCAGAAGAACACTCTGAAAAGTGTCAAGACCTTTCCTTTAAAGTTTTGCTGTGCCCTTAGAGAAATGTGTCATAGCCTTTATAATAAATTTTTGTCCGTCATCTTGAAAATCACTGAAATGCTTCATTTAAAAATAAATAAAGCAATGTGTGGTTCTCTCAGTTCTTGTCTGACATGGCAGGACAAAGCAGCATCAATGTTGGGCAAGAAGAAGATTATTATGAAGCAATGCAAAACTGATCAGCAGAGTTTCGTTGTCCAAGATGGATGAAATGCTGAAAGTGAATCAATAGTTTAAATAATAAAAACTAAATTATGTGTTTAAAAATCTTTGTTTTACTGGTTTGCAGTGGGTAATGCAAGTAAGGACTTGCTGAAATATATACCTCTGTCTTGATTATGGTCCTTTAAATTAACAGTATCGCGGCTGGTGTCAAAAGGAAAATGATGGTTGGACAGACTCTGCCAGAGACGAAGTAAAGCCCTAAATCCAAGCTGAAATCAATAGTCCTCTGGTGAGACTGTATTTTTTGTTAGATCCAGTTGTTGGAAATGTGATTCAAAATTCAATTGAAGAAAAGATGCTTTCCTTCTGAAAAGGATACATTTATATTTCTTAATTGACAAAAAAAAATGTATCCTGTTCCCAGGGAAAGGCATCAAATTTATTCAGAAAAAAAGGATCACAAATTGATAGTCTCCTAATCAATCAAAAGATTGCAAGCTAAAACTTTCTTAATATCTATTTCAATCTAATACTTTTCTTCCTCAGCCACTTTCTGTTTTGCTCATCAGCTGGAAATTTAAAAAGATGCTCTTATGTCTCAAGGTTTTATAACGTGGGTGCTCTTGGAAAATATATTCTGCTACAGATTTTGGCAGAACAAGTGACAGGAGTCTATGTAAAAGATGAATGTCCAACATCAGATGCAAAATTGTTGCATTGCCCGTACAGCTGCAACAGTCCAGGAACAAGCAGAGTTAACTGATTTAGTGAAAGGAGGGATGGCTTTTAATAAAGAAAGTAGTCATCATCCATCATAAAATCTGCAAGCTAAGGTAGAACCCAAAACTTTCTGATTAACATTTAGTTAGACACTCTGTTTTATTTCATAAATACATGGTTGTGATTTTTAAAGGCTATGGCACATAGCTTGTTTCCCAGAACTAGAAGAGCTTGAAGACAGTAAACAAGCCTCCCCTTCTGTTAAAATAGTCTCCAAGCTCAGAAATGTCCAAGAGATTAACTGGCTATGATTGATGTTCTGATTCTCCCCACCCAGCAGCCAAGACTCTGTGCATCAACTGCTGGAACCAGTAGTCTTTTCTGTAAAGAGTGGAGATGGGCAAAACCTCAGGTAGCCATGGGTTAGGGAGAGGGGCAGCCTGCCAGAAAAATRTTCTTCCTCCTGTGCCCAGATGATCATACTGCCTTTTTCAATTAATTATGAGAAAACAGAATCACCAGTGTTCTTCTGCCTTTCCTGCTGTGTAATCCTACCATAATCCCAGTTTTTACCAGTGCCATATGGSCAATGCAAAACAACAGCAGGCGGCTTTGTTTTTGAAATACCTTCTTCCATTTAACTGCAGCTTACCCTTCTCGGGCATCACTGCCAAGTGGATGTTCCCTGAGATACTGATACATGCCTGTGCTGGTTTTGGCTGGGATAGAGTTAATTTTCTTTATAATAGCTAGTATGGGGCTATGTTTTGGATTTGTGCTGGAAACAGTGTTGATAACACAGGGATGTTTTAGTTACTGCTGAGCAGTGCTTACACAGAGTCAAGGCCTTTTCTGCTTCTCACACCACCCCACCAGCGAGGAGGCTGGGGGTGCACAAGAATTTGGGAGGGGACACAGCYRGGACAGCTGACCCCAACTGACCAAAGGGATATTCCATACCATATGACGTCATGCTCAGCATATAAAGCTGGGGGAAGAAGACAGAAGCGGGGGACGTTCGGAGTGATGGCGTTTGTCTCCCCAGGTAACCGTTAGGCGTGATGGAGCCCTGCTTTCCTGGAGATGGCTGAACACCTGCCTGCCGATGGGAAGTAGTGAACGAATTCCTTCTTTTGCTTTGCTTGTGTGCGTGGCTTTTGCTTTCCCTATTAAACTGTCTTTATCTCAACCCATGAGTTTTCTCACTTTTACTCTTCTGATTCTCTCMCCCATCCCACTGGTGGGGAGTGAGCAAGCATCTGTGTGGTGCTTAGTGGCCAGCTGGGGTTAAACCACGACAATGCTGTATTCATATACTTCGTCATACAGTGGAAACTTTTCAGTTGCACTCTAGTCTTCCTGATTATGCATTTGTCTTCTTAGGAAATTTTACCACAGGGAAAATATCTTCTCTCCAACAAGCTCATCTTTGTCTGTCTCCCTATGACCCCTGCTATTGAGGGACAACATCGACTCTCTAGATTTGGTACTGTTTTGAAATGGTAGTAGTTCGGGCACTGGGAATGGACCTTCATGCATTGACATACATACCTACTGTAAGCATATGAGCGGTATTACAGTAAATCAATCCCTTTCCTATAGTTTCTCTATTAAATGTTTGCTTATAAACTTATTATAACAAAAATGCCTATTGAGGTATAAAATAAAAACATGTATTGAGGTTATAAGCAATATCTAGTATGCCTTATTAAGAAGAGGCGATCCCTTATGCTCTTTCTGTCACCAAGGTATCACAAAGGCATTGAGAAAAGTTGTAGGAGAGAGTTTGGTAGAAGATTCCAGGCCCTCGCAAGAATGTATCATATTATGAGGTGCTTCTCTCCTTTTGCTGTTGAGTTGTCCAGACTCTCCTCTTAGCAAAGCTCTCCAGTTTCTGCTCACCTTGGATTTGTCTGGGCCTAGAAGGACTAGATTCTTCTTCCTCGTCACTAGCTGCAGAGTGCACTCCTGCAGCCCCAGACAATAATCTCCTTTCCTTTTTTGCTCTCCTCATTGATTCTAAGAATTTCAGAGGTGATTTTTGAGGCTAATAGTTACTGCTTGTCAGTGTGGGAAAGCCAGTAGTTTGTTCTGTTTCTCTTGATGGTCTTTTTCCTCTTTTGAAATATACAAATATGTTTAATGTAATGTAATGTAATATGATATGTAATCACAAAGGGCCAAACAGACACTTGTGGGACAGTTGCACAACTAGAGTACAGGAAAACATGTGCAAATAGAAAAAGAATGTGTACTATAACAACAAAGGATGTAAAATAAGCAGGAAAGATGCCCAAAGAAACCAAAGTAATCCACAGAACAAGCAAGACAGTGACTTACAGAAATAGAACAAGTCCCAGCTCCTGAAACAATATGAATTATGTGAGGAGTATATGAGATCATTTTCCTTCTGGGAAGGGAGATGAGGAGTGTAAACCCATCACTGACGAGAGAGGAAAGATAAGAAAGAAAGGAGACACCCAAGTGGATTTTAGCTTCCTTCATGAAAGAGCTCTCAAACCCAATCACCTTCACTTTGGCTAAGAACATCAAAAACTGTAGGCATCAGCACTGTGTGGCATCACCTCCATGGTGTTGTTATGTATTGCAATATACTATTATCCTACACTCACAGGTAAAGTAGGGTAAGATTGTTAAGGAATAATTGTGTGAATATCCAGTGATAATGACTGATAATGAGCAAGAACTATCCATTGGCAAAGTGTGCTATTAATGAATGTCAACCTGGAAAAGTGTTGTTCTGAAGTTTTTTAAACACCCATCACGGTGGTCTCTAATTCCCTGCATATTCCTATATATACACCCAGCTGCAAGTCTTTTAAAACATTTGAGAGCTGTTCACCAGTATTAGACTGTTAAGAGAAGTGTATTATCTTTATTTTTTCCAGAGTTAGATGACTATATGGCCACTGACATTTTGACCAACAGCAGGAAGTGAATGAGAAAACTTACAGAGCTGAAAGAGTGAATATCAATGGCTTGCTGTAGGGAGATAGGACTTAGTGCTAAGCTCATATCCTTTGTAAATCAACCAAGGAAGGGGACATAGCACACACAAGAGGGAATTCAAGTTCTTAACTCTGCTACTGATTAGCTACATGGTTTGATTTAATTAATTAAACTTCTCATTATTTGTAAAACAGGCTTATTTCATCTGTAAAATCAGTATTTTGCTTAGCCTGCCTTAAAGATAGATACTTTTTAGTTAAAAAATAGATTTTGATTTGAAATCTGCCTTCAGATCATCAGGTGTAGCAGCTCACCAATGCCTGTTTATGAAAGAATCCCCAAATGCTTTACAAGGAGTAAAAACTAATAAAGTTGTAGCATAATAATGGATTAATCCAAAACCTGAAATACTGTCTAGTAAAACATGGTGCTTACATAATGATGCATAACATTTCTGTAGAGTAATTTAGGTTAGAAAAAAAATAGACGCAGAATGAATATCTGTTCCTCAGGAATTGTGAAATCTAGTTGCTTAGCTGGTTGGATCAACATTGCATTGGCAGTCTATTTATACTATGAACTTGCTGAAGTTATGGAGACATCTGCTACTGATTGCGGTAGGACCAAGTTCTGGTCTAATTATAGACAAATAAGACTTGGGTCTGATTACTTCCTGTCTATGAACAACTTGATAAGATCATTCGAAAAAAAGGTTTCCTGCTTATAAAAGTCATTCAAAAATGTTTCTTTTTTTTTTCTCCCCTTCTCTTAGAGTTCTTTTATTTTTTTAAAGTTTATAATCCCTTTCTAGGGATTTTGTCAGTGCTGGGGAAACTATTACAGAGCTGGATTTGGGATGAGGCCAAAAGCAGCATCTTAGACCATTAGATCAGTTTCAATAGAGAGAAATAATTGTTCCCAAGTAATGTTTTAGTCCTCTTTTGAGAATATCTTGTCATCACACTTCATAGGAGCCAGAAAAAATCTCATTCAATAAATCCAGCGGTTGAATCGGGAGCCGGGCCTGGAAATCTTATCCTGACTAAAGAGCACAGCACCATACAAGGGACACAGTACTCATTCCTAGCCCTAGAAGAAGAGAAAAACTTCTACTTGGTCGTGTCTTCATGTTTGGAAGGCTGAAACAATTTTGAAGATGAAATAACAAATGACAAGAATTTCCATAGAAAATTTTACTCAGTTTTAAACCTCTTAATTTTACRAACACTTGGTAGATGGTCTTTCACCAAGTAAAAGATTGGCTTTCATTTTTATTTCATAAAAATAACTTCATAAAGGTTATTTACCACATGGTAAACTGACTGACCATTTCCCCACACTGCTTGGGACCTTGTTATCTTGAGATTTTTCTCATCAGTCTGGTAATGAAGCTATGGAGAAGGACAGCAGGCAGACCACCTGTTACTGCACTGATAGTGAGCAAGTTGAAAGATTACATTTCCCTTCTCTTGAAACAAGTTTTTGATAATCTGCTTATACCCTTAATACATCGCTACATTTTTTGAATCTCTTTCCCTTGTTTAGGATGAAAAAAAATTATATGTATAAATATATATATAGAAATGAATATATATTTAAATCTACAGTTTATAGATATAAATAAAATATTATTTATATTTATTTAAATCTATTTCTGTCCAGTGAAAAATTTTCCATTTGTCTGTAACTTTTATCTAAAAAAGATACCTATTTCTTTTTGAAAGAGCTGAAATTTTATGGACGTGCTTCATTTGTACCCAGGATGCTTTATGTTTCTCTAATATTGCAAATGATTGCAGCAGAGATTGCATTAAGACTGCTTCCAGTCAGTGTCCATAATAGGTATTACAAATGCCATCATATTAACAGTAAAGGTAGCAACAGCGGTTCTGCTATCCAAGCTTCAGATCCTAGTTTGCTACATACAAGAAGCAGTAGCAGTATCTAAATTAAGCAACATCTTTTATGTGAGTCTAATTAAGGTGCCATGATTGTTTCTCTCCATTGGCTGTGTAGGTTATATGGCACGTGTTCATGTCTGTGTAATGTTCTGAATCACTTTTAACTTGAATTTACTTTATTATCTGTGCATTTCACAAACCTACTCACACCACCACTGTGAAATAGAAAAAGGTAATTTTCTCCTTTTTTACAGACAGGCAGCTGAAGAACTGATGACTTGACTTGAATTATTTCAGGTCAATGTGTAGATTGTAGTSACTTGAATAGGCTTCTGATCACCCCCAAAGAGTTTAAATATTCAGAATCTACTGGTGGCCTATATCAGATCCAGAAATTAAACCCAGGTACATTGAGCCAAGCATCTTCCTCTTTCTGACACAACAGCTCCTAAGTGAAACTTATTAAAACCAATGTGAAATTTTACTTGAGTAAAAGTTATTTTTATATTTATTTATGCTAGAATTCCAAACTGTAGTGAATATACGCAGAATCTGAGCTCCCCTGTGACAGGGAAATTATAAGACTTTTTTAAAAGGAAAACTCTCTAGGTACACCTGTTTTTTAAATGCTTGCACAGTGGAGCAGTGTACTTTTTATTTTACTTTGCTTAAATGTGCAAATGAAGCCCTATATCCTTGTCACTCTGTGAGAAAATAAGTGAATATGACATGCACCTAAGCAATTACACTTGTAAAACACCCTTATGTGTGAAAATATGATAATAGCTAAGATTCATTACAACAGACTTGCTACTCACGGCCTGGTTTTGCAGCTACATTTAATGATGGGATGACCTCATCTAATCTAATGACTCTACAATAGCTAAGGGTTGTATTTTACCTGCATTTAATATAAGCTACAAATAAAATACATCTTTCATCTACTTTGAAAGTGGGCCATGAAACAAAGGTGAATTCCAGGCAATAAACAGAACCAACATGTCAGGTAGGTATATGCAATACTTTTCACCTGTGTGAGCTTGTTGGTTTTGTCCAAAGATTTATTCCAGTTACAGTTACCTGCTCCTGCAGTTGCAGAATACTGGTGTTGTAGGTATTAAAGCTTAAGAGGACATTCTGTTTTATATACAAAAGTATTTTACTAATTGTAAATGACCACTCAAGTATATTTTTTTAACTTATACAGATATTTTTCTAGCATTCCTATGCTGATTGTAGCATATAACCTACCAATAACATACTGGCTGAGTACAAAATTAGACTTTGTTGTAACAAAGTTCAATGTGAAATAAGACACACTGAAGTATACCGAGGCTGAATTTGTCCTATTTTCTATTTATGGATGGAGAGGGAGATAAAAGTTACCATGTAACCTGAGCACATCAGACTTCCCTAATAGTTCATTGTGTTGACGTATTTAAAATTTTTTTTTCAATAGGAATGGAAAAGCAATTCAATTTTCTCACTAGTCAAGGTTTTAAATAGATGTAGGAACAGTCTGTGTTCTCTGCTTTCCAGCATGTTCAGCTAGGCAGAAAAGGCCTTGACTCTGTGTAAGCACTGCTCAGCAGTAACTAAAACATCTCTGTATTATCAACACTGTTTYCAGCACAAATCCAAAACATAGCCCCATACTATCTACTATGAAGAAAATTAACTTTATCCCAGCCAAAACTTGCACAGCATGTGAATTTTAACAAAGTGGTAGGTATGTATGGCATTATTGCATATGCAAGCAATGTAAGCTTGGTGATGAAGTCAGTAGTGTATTATAGGCCTACAGTTAAGTTATAAAAGATACAAAAAGTAACAACCACTCCAAAATTTTTTTTAAAACCAAAATCTTCACCTGACCCCATTCATCACGGGCATATGCATTATCCATTATGCCCACAGTAAATTCCCTGCATGAGCTTTGCTTCCATACGAATATTAGTTGTCTGTGTTACAGTAGTGCCTAAAGGTTCATATGCAATTGCAACCCAAATTATTTCAGGTAAGTTGAATCAAGTGTCTGTGAGRTTAAAATCTCTGGTATGAAAATGTTTCTGACACACTGCTTTATATAAGGTGCTCAGTCCTGCTTCTTGGACAGGTTTCATGCTGAGCTTCATGCTGGGGTGGTTTCACCACCACCGGCATCTGCATGTTCCACCTGGGAAAAAGCAGCCAGCAGGACAGGAATGTGAAGAACATTGTGGATGGGTGGGACACCAAACTGCCTGAGAGGGCATTTCACCCCAGACTGATAATGCTGAAGAGGAAGATGACCATCAACTGGATTAAAAACTATCCAAGGAGCTACAGAGACTTTTGAAACCAAGGACTGAGCAAAAAACAAGAAAAACACAAGGATTTGTAGTTGGTGGGAGAAGACAGGAGCAGGGAAGCAAGGTGTGACCCTGCCAGAAGTGGCCCCACAGCACCATGGGCTCTGCCTGGGCCTGGCAGCATGCCCCCCCCACAGGCATCCCCAGCCGCTGCCTCAGCTCACCCACATCCAGCACAGGGGCACCCCAGGACCTGCACCCTGGGGATGCGGGGTCACCTCCTGGGGGCTGTCACCCACCCCTGGGCGGGCAGCCAGAGCAGGTCTGCTAGAGCAGGTGTGTGCAGGCAGGGGGTCCCACATGCCCAGACGAGGTGGGGCCTGCACCCCCCATGGCCTATGTTTGGGGGGAGCACCTGTTTGGGAATAGTAATGCAAGGAGTTTTAGAAATCATAGAATCATAGAATACCAGGTTGGAAGGGACCTCAAGGATCACCTGGTCCAACCTTTCTTGGCAAAAGCACGGTCTAGACAAGATGGCTCAGCACCCTGTCCAGCTTAATCTTAAAAGTGTCCAATGTTGGGGAATCCACCACTGCCCTGGGGAGATTATTCCAATGGCTGATTGTTCTCACTGTGAAAAATTTTCCTCCTGTGTCCAATYGGAATCTCCCCAGCAGCAACTTGTACACATTACCCCTCGTCTTTCCATGTCACTCCTCATAAAAAGGGAGTCTCCATCTTCTTTGTAGCCACCTTTAAATACTGAAACATGGTGGTAAGTATTTTTTTATGTGTTTAACACTTTCCAACTGTCTGGCAATGTGGTATATTGGTTGCATTGCTGATATTGATCTTAAATTTATAGTTCACTGATTGTTGATTAATTATATGTTGATAATAAATGAGTAAACCACTTTCATCCTTAGATCTGTGTGGATTGGACTTTTTTATCCAGTGACAATGTTTCCCAGTGACAAGCCATCTGGCTTAAGACTAGCTTGCATGAATCATCCTAGTTGTGGAAGTATCCCAGCTGCATTGCAGATATTTCTGGTTGGAAAGACTAGAAATACAATGTCACCAAAATAAAAACAAAACAAATATTTGCAATTTATGGTTGTATTAATTCATATAAAATATGGCATATAGAGACCAAAGTGTGGAAATATGTATTATAGAGAGTTTATTAGTATTTATCTAAGATGACTTTGGTAATTTGATTTGTTTCTTCAGACATAAGAAATATAGATATCCCATAGTTACAGCGCATAGCTCTATATGTCACACAAGCAGATGCACTTCCCCTCAATGAGGTTGGTATTTTGAAGACAGTTAAGAATTATTGATGCAGAAATCCAATTCAGTCTAACACATTTGTATCTCCTTAAGTTTAAAAATTTCAAAAATATATACCCTGTGTTAAAGGACTGATTTTATAAAAATATGCAATGGGAAATTCAAAGCAGATGGCTAAATTTGTGCATCTCCTGTAGTTCAGCCCTTGAAACCTACTGAGGATTCAACCTAATGAAGACTGGCAGTGTCATATTGTCATGCTGCTCTTCTCTACTCTCTTATCATTGTTGTTTTTAATATTTTTATAACATACTAACACTTTTTCACTTGCCAGAATGTTCTTTTGAACTTTAAGTTGAAGAGATCCTGAAGCTGGCATCCTGAAGAATGCAGTTTCATTCCAGCTTGTGGATACTACAGAAGAGCAAACGATGTAATGGAAAGAGAGGGGCAGAAGCAAAAGCTGTCATGTTTTCATGCCTCTGTTAAAATACACTGCATTATTTACAATACTCTACTAATTTAATTTAGCTTGGAACATGATCAAAATTAAACCGTATGTTTTAAATAAAAACTTAGGTCATGTTCCAAACAAAACTACATTAATAGGGTGCTGTAAATACTGCAGTGACTTTTAAAGGAGGCACTAAAACATGACAGCTTTTTCTTCTGCTCTGCTCTGAGCTGTGCTCCTCTTACCTCCTATAACATCCTGGATTCTCCCAACCTCAAGATCACAGTCTGGATGAGAATAATGATGTTTCAAAAGAGTTAATCGGTGACAAAAATGTTGTTAACAAGACTATCAAGGAAATGAACTATGAAAAAGCTCTTTTTTGTTGTTTGAAATGTTGAATTCTAAAGGTGCAATCAGTAATGAATTGATAAGGAACTGTTGCAACTTCTGAAAAAAAATCTCACAGGTACTGCAGTCATAGCACATTTCAGGGAAATGGGAGACACAGTCATTTTCTCCTTCTCTTTCTAACTGTTTTCCCTTTTTTTATTCCAGTAATAGCACCCTGCCTGTGCAGCAGCTCTGGCCTTGTCATCTTTCCCTCACCCTGCATATAAAGGAATCAGATTAATCAGGGAAAAAAACAAAAGTTGTTAATGCCCTATTTTTTTTTTAATTTTTTAGGGGGGTTTTGTACAGGGTATCAGGTGATTTCCATTGGAACTGATTGGAATTTTTTTGCCTCCTGGTTTCGGCTGGGACAGAGTTAATTTTCTTCCTAGTAGCTGGTATAGTGCTGTGTTTTGGATTTAGTATAAGAAGAATGTTGATAACACACTGATGTTTTAGTTGTTGCTAAGTAGTGTTTACACTAGTCAAGGACTTTTCAGCTTCCCATGCTCTGCCAGGTGCACAAGAAGCTGGGAGGGAGAATAGCCAGGACAGCTAGCCCAACTGGCCAATGGGGTATTTCATACCATATGATGTCATGCTCAATATATAAACTAGGGGGAGTTGGCTGGGGATCAGTGATTGCGGCTTGGGGACTGGCTGGGCATCGGTCTGCGGGTGGTGAGCAATTGCACTGTGCATACTTATTTTGTATATTCTATGATCATTATTCTTATTATTATTTTCCCTTCCTTTTCTGTTCTATTAAACTGTCTTTATCTCAGTCCATGAATTTTACTTTTTTTTTTTTTTTCTCCCAATTCTCTCCCCCATCCCACTGGGGTGGGGGGGAGTGAGCGAGCGGCTGTGTGGTGTTTGGCTGCCTGCCAGGTTAAACCACAACATTTTGTGAAATTGTTGTTTTTGAAAGTACCAATCATCTGTGGAACCACAGCAAAAGACCACAAAAATTAAAATAGAGTGATATCAACATGTATATGTATGTTGAAGGCTGATGGTCAGGCAGTCACCTGGGTATGCAAGTATTTCAATATGAATACTTTACCTGCCTGGTTCCTTCCTTTATCAGCTGCATAGACCTGGGCTGAGCTTTACTTTCTCTCTTCACTTTTGTGTACCTTCTCTCACCTTCTTTCTGTCCTCACCCATATTCTCCTCTGCACTTATTCTCCTGTTGTTTTATGTGAAAATCTTTGATAGCAGTTTGTTTCCTATTAATGAGGACATGTACTGATGATGAGAAATGTACTGATACTGACTTTTTCTCATCACCTTGGGCAAGAATAATTTGGAATAATGGTTTTAAGTATTTAACTTTCTGAAGATTAGTAAAATTTATAACTTAATCATTGAAAGGATGTTCCTGAATAAAATTATTTTCATATCACCGTTAGAGAAGAGGCTTATATTATTTTTTTCATCTCACTTTAATATGAAACAACATCTATCTTTTAAAAAATTGTTACTATACAACTGTTATATTATACTTTTGAATTTAGTGAAATTGTGATTGAATTTATGGAAATTGTCAAAGCTGGTGTCAAAATGTGAAAATACTCTAATATAAAGTCACTGGACTAAAGACAATTTTATTATAACACTTTAAAAAAAWATTTATTAAGTACTTCATACACAATGAAACCTCATATCTAGGTGGGTCTTAAAATGTACGAAGTATGATGTTATTTCACTTAGTGCTTTATAACATTTAAGTAATAGAAAACAAAACAAAACAAATCTCCATCTATTCCCTAGTACTTCATATTAGTAAATCAGAGTCTGCATTTACCAAAGCTGTATCCTTTCCTATTCTTTCCTTTGCCTTCTCCTTTGGCGTCTCATAGTATAAGTTCAAGAAAAATTGGTCTGGATGTAAGGCAATGAACATTAACAAGAGATTTGTTTTAGCTCACTTATCTCAAAACCCTCCAAATGCTGACATTTCCTCAATTTCAAGTGGTGTTCAGAGTTTTAAGTTAACTTTATGAATTGCATTGAAAGGTTGGATAAAAACTGTTGTTAGTGGAAGGTCACATTTTGTTTGTAGGCATTCAATGGTATTATAATAATTACAATTCAGGGATAGTTTCCAAAGCAAACTGTTATGGTCAAAAGCAAATGGTATAGCCATTACAGAAAAAAACAAATTATTTCTTTTTGCACATAATCTGAGGGCCAGGCTCTTAACTTGACATAAATGCAAGATCTTAAATAAAGGTGTGGAGATTAATTCCATCTGATGACCTAATCAAATTTATATTTGTGGGTTTTGGCAGTGGCACAGGACATTGTAGTATACTGGTGCAGCAGGCTGTGCAGGTCTTAACACACAGAGTGAGCAGTTACCTGCTACCAATAAACCACCCTGATCTATGTAAACAAATGGTGTAAGTGGGATAAATAATCATAGGGCTACATGAAATTATCTTCTACTCTGAAAATCAGTGTATTTCAATGAAATATTAATAACATTTTGTCCTTCTTTTTAAAATATGACCCACATATGACAAATACCTCCATAGACTAATGCTAAGGACAAGAATGATTTACCAAAAAAAAAAAAAAAAAAGCAAGCCATGTCTTTCCCCCACCCACTGCAACTCATTTCAAGCAAAAGCTGTAGTAGGTAGTGAATTGTCACATGCAGATTTTTTTTGCCAGTAAGAACTGTTTTGTTCTGATTAACATGGTATAAATAATAAAAATAAGGCAGTGACATGAAAAATGTGCATTGTAAAAAGTCTACTGTTCTGGTACAGTTTTAACAAGTAGTACTTGAGTATTTATTTTCCTTTTTACATGCTTTGTGCTGAAACCAAAATCTTTTATACCTCCAGTAAAAAAAAAAAAAACAAACCAAACCAAACCCAAACCCAAACCCAAAACCAAAACCAAAATCCCCAAACCAACACATTTTTTTACTCTCTGCATACTCTGTGGAGAACAGACTGCAATCTGGTCATAAAAGATGCTGCAGAACAGAGTAACTTCAGTGGCTAAAAAGAATTCCTTTAAACAAGATGAATTATTTTGATTTTAAGAACTCTGTTGGAAGCTAAAACAATAGACTCAGTAACTCAGTAGAAAAATAATTAAAATGACTGTCATTTACACAGACCTTTTTATTCAAAGATGAAGGTTATTTTCCTCTCTGTCAGTTCCACTGCACCAGTGGAGGGGAGCAGCTGGCCCTGGTGCCCATGGCAATTGCCAAACCGTGGCAAGGGGTGGCCAGCAGTGCCTACTGGTGTGGATGGAGGGAACCAGCCACTGCAAGCTCCAGTGTCTGCTACAGCAGACCTTGATGCTGGTTATTTGGAAACATTATTGTTCTACCAAGTAGCTGGATAGTCAGCCAGAACCAAGCCAAATACTACTGTCTTTATGAAATCTGTGTTCTAAAATCAGTCTTGTTTCCAAGAACTGTCTTTTCAGCTCAGACGTCTGTCCCCTCTGAATGTAGCTGACTACCTATGTTCAATAAACAACTTATCTTTAATTTGGCTGTCATTCTAGAGTTTTTATTCTTTAAATAAGTGGATTCTCTTGGTGATTTCCATGTCTGGACTGCAATACATGGGTTGATATGGGTATATTTTTTTCACACTTTGATTTTTCAGTACAAAAAAGGGGAGTTATTTCACTGTTAAATTATTACAAATTTTGCCAGTGTCTCATTATGGACTGAAGTGAATGGTAGTGAAAGTTATAAATTTACCTGGGTATGAGGGAGGTTCCTTTGTTTAGGAAGAAAAAGAAAGATTAAAAGTAAGAAAGAAAGCATTTACATTTTAAAGCACATGGTTAATCTTAGCCAACTTCAGTTCTCTAGAAATTAGACAAAGAGTCTCAATTGGTTTATTTTCCATGTCAAGTTAATGGAGAGAACCTTTAGGCACTTCCGAAAGATATATATATTTGCTATCCTGGGTTGGAATGACTCATCCTCTGGAATTGCCTATTTTCTCTCTTCTCTATAAAGAGAGACTAAACCACTAACTTAAATTAAACCAAATTTTGGATAGCTAGATGGTGAGATAAATCCCATCCTCTGGGTGAGAATATTAGCAGATATGCATTGATATGTGAACAGCCACTCTAGCTTTAAATTGTTTGCTATATCAGGACTATTTTATATTTCCTTTGTGTTAGCTTAAATACTTCATTTCTATTAAAATGGATAATAAACATGAATAAACTTCTACAATTTTTTTTTTTCATTTTATAGTTCCTCCCATAAGTAAATTATTTAACAATCCCTTGACTTTCCAACAAGAAAGTTTGACTCCAGCAGGTGGGATGATAGCAAATATCATATCAACATTGAAAATTATATCAGGGTAAGAAAAAGTTATCAACATATGCAAATATAGTGACTCCAAATTGTTCACTGCCGTAAAGACATCTGTGCTCTGTACGATAAACCTCAAAAAGAAAGTTGTCTTGTTTATGCAATTGGAAATACAATTTTCCCCATATGCACAAAAAATAACTCAGTGACAAGGGATTCCCTTTTGCTAACTTCTCTGAACATTTCTTTTAATTAAATTGGATACTGAAAAAAGGCTATTGTGACTAACAGCTTGATTAAAAATTATATAAGTAAGCACATAAAACATAAGCATAAATTTAGTTCTAAAACTTGTGTGCTAAACAGGAGAGGGGTATGGGGTAACCTTGGCCCTAGACCAAATGGCATGGACTGGCTTACAACCCCACTGATTAGGTCTGGTTACCTTTTTAGTGGACTGGTTGCATCCACAACATAGAAATTGTTCTGGGGTCTTCTCTGTGACCTCCACATATAATTTAAGTGGTTTAGACATGTTTTCCTCTGCTCATATTATTTGAAGCAATGCAAACTCTATATTGCAGCTTTTATAGTGTGAAATTATAGTGCCTGTACTGTGCTCTGTGGAATGGCAGGAAAACAGGTGGAGTGTTTGGATGTCTGAGCTGGAGGGAGCCAAACCTGGCTCAGCCTCGTGCTGTCTGCTCTTTGGGAGTGATTCATGCTGAAAATCTCCCAAGAAATCTTCATGTTTCATCACCAAGAGTGCAAGCTGAAGTGGTCTGAAACACAGCTAACAGTTCAGCAGCATGAACAGTCAAAAGCGCAAGTTATTCATTGCCTTTGTCTTTAGCAGTGTAAACGTACTTAGTTCAGTTCTCCTAGAGCTTAGAGAAACACACATTCATTGGTCCATGAAATTTTAGAGTTTGTTTCCATTTGGTGCTTGGGGCTTCATCATCACAAGCAGAAAATGAGACAGGTCTGAGCAAGTTCTTGGTCCTTCCTCAGCATCCCACTTTTCTCCAGGAGTTCCCAGACAATGTCTATGTGTATTAAAAAAACCAAAAACAAACAAAACTGTCAAAACTTTCCCTGCAGGCTACACAACATCGTCAGTTAAAGCAGATCTAAAAGCTCTCGTGTTTACACAGCATTTCTACCAAGCTTTGGTTAGAAGTTAGCCAAAACCACCGTTACAAGATAGAAATGTTACATACAATTTTTAACCAGAATGTGGTACTTAAATTGCCTACAATGAAGTTTAAAAGAATGTCTTTTACCTAACATTGGGCAACCTGTTGACATAAGCTGCTAAGCTGCTATTATTTGACATTTATCATATGGTTATGTCCAAAAATAAGTTTGCTTTATTTTAGTTCATATTTAGATCATTCAAAATGACAGCTATTGTTCAATTTTAAGACAAACCTTGTCATTAAAAGTACATTGGCTTTGCTTAACACAAGCAAATTCCAAAAGATAAAGCAAATAACTTAAGCTGAAAAATATTCAATCATATGTGCCTACATTTAGAAGGTCTTAGATGTAATATTTTTTAGTTCTGCCTTCAAAATGATAGCTTCTTTTCAAGATCTGATTCACACCTGCAGGTATGCTGGACATTGTGCCTGGCAAAGGTGTACCTAAGAGCTGGGTGTGCTGAAGGACTGTTCGTGTATCATAAAACAAACAAACAAAAACCCAGACCTGAAATAAAACTTACTGTAGATGTATACTGATAGACATATACTGATAAGTATAGAGATATGAACCAATTGTTGTATTAACATAAACAGCAAACAGTTAATTTGTGCTAAAGGCCATAGTGTGTTCCACCACTTCACTCACTGGAGAAATGCGCCAGAGTGCAGCTAAGTCTGAAGGCCCTCATTGCTTTTTCTCTGATGACCCTTCCTGACTCACCTTTCTGCTACTTCTTAGGGCAGACAGAATATTGTTGTTTGTTCTTAAATGCCTGTTACACCACAAACTCTTCTTATGACACCATAGTCCAACAAATGATCTTCAGGCTCCAGCTATTTCAACTTCTGTTCCTCTGAGGGAAGACAAGGCATGTAGTCATTCATGATGTTTCCATCTTACTCAGTTCTCAGCCTGAATGTCAATTTCAACGACTAACTCTGAGCTTCTTATATCCAGTAGGACCCATATGATGGCACTGCAAACTCTATTTCTCCAGCTTTTCACTCCCCAGACACTGTGTGCCAGCAGTCAGACTAATACGCCTGAAGTCAGAGAACAAAATATAGTAAAGAATCAGCTTCTCCTCTCCAAATGAATGTGGAAGGATTTGTTTCAAAATAGAGACACATAAATTAAAACCATACATGTAGGTGTATACATGCATACACATGTGTTCTTGATATTTAATTTCTCACTACAATCACTGTTTAGGCAACTGAATCGAGATCCCGATCAACACAGTTAACAGAGTCTAGAGACCGCTTTGGCTAACCAGCCAGCTGAAGCACAATTTAATTGTACAATATGTGTATACTACCAATAGTACCAATGGATATCCAAGACATCTTCATGGAGCTGGCAGGTATGCCACAGAACTATGTATGAACCTATGCCTCAGACCAGGATGTCTCACATGTCACTAGATGTTTATGTTTAGGTAACAGGATTAAGTTTCATTTCAGAGTGAGCTTTAGGTTCTGCTTTCAATTGAGCTAAGTCAGCCCCCAGCTTCCATCACCTGCAGACTCTGTATTTAGTGACAATACTGAGTCTCAGTACTGATCTGTATGGACTACAGTGGGAGTTCAGATATGTAGCATACAGGCTGACATGTTATCCAGACATCAAAACCTAGGTGTCTTAACAAACAAATTGAAAGCCTCAGGGAATATTTGCCACTTTGGAATCATTGAGAAATATATTGGCAGGATTGAAGATGCAGATCTCTTCTGGTATGTTATTGGTCCTAATAAATCAGAATTACTAATACTATTAAATGTAATACTGCTCTGCCAGACAGAAAAGACTCACAGCATGGTTAAGACTGCTGACGTAATACCGTTCCAAGACAAAGAGGTTTTTATCTATTTATGTATTTATATTTGATCCAAATATGCCAGAGTTTCCACCAGGTGACTAAGTTGTAATAGATGATTCTAAGAAGAGTACTTCCATGAAATTTCAAACACTGTATTCCAAAAAATCATCACAAATACTTAAAGTTTTTTATTCATCCATTAGGCAACTGGATTTATCTCTCCATAAAAAGACAATCCAACACCAGTTTGCAATCACATTAATAAACACTTCAGACCAGGGAAGAACAGTGGAATGGCAATATTGCTGTTCTATAGGTGATGAGTAGAGTCAGACTAACGCAGTCCTGTATCTTTAGTCAAAACATATTGCTTCAAAGAACAAAATTTTCTTCAGTTCAGAAGACAAGTTGAGAACATAAAAGTGGGACATTTGTCAAAGGTAAATCATTCAGACTATCCATGACAGGACTTATTTGATACAAATATCAATTATATGAATTGCATGTCACACCCACTAAAACGTTAAAATAAAATGTAGCTATCAGACTTCATTAACTCCTACAAGATTTTGGATTAGTGTACAGAGATCAAACTCCTAGCCATATGGTCTAGGCACAAGCTAGAGAGCTAGCGTGAGCACAGGTTGACCTTAAATTATTTTTCTGCTCTTTTACATTCTTGAGCAGCAAATTATGCAGCCTAAAAATCAAATTATAATTCCAATAAGAAAGTAGCGGGAATGAAATGAAATGGGTGAAAATTTTTTCTTAGCCATTCATCAAAGTTGGTAGTGTTCGCTCAGGAGCAAGTTTTAGCAAAACATTTTTTATTTTATATTTTATTTCTGTTTAAACTGTATTTTCCATAGAAATATTATGTTTCATAAAATGCTGATTGAGAAAGTCTGGAATGAAATTTTGATAAAAATTGTTATAAAATTTCCTTTTATATTTGTGTGTTATCAAACACACAAATAATCCAGCAATTAGGACACAAGACAGAAACGTGGCATAGGCCATTTCATATCCTGTTGTTCAAGCTTTCTGAATAAGCAGCACAGGATGATCAACTCTTGTCTTTCCTGGCTTAATTTACCAAATTATGTAAAGAATTAAATATTAAGAAAGGGACAGAAAACTGACTGTTGAATTCCCTAAACATCAAGCTGGATAATCACATGCATGCAAGGCTAAATAAAAATTTTTTAACTTGGAAAGTACAACAGAGATCTATGAAATAACTTGTGATATAGAGAAGTGGTATGGGGAATGATTTTGTATTTTTCTTCAGAATGCAAGCTTTTTCACTTGTGTACAAATGATGTCGCAACAAAAAGTCTGAGGTCAATCAAAAACGACTTCAGAGCCCTGGGAAGAACAATAAAAAATTCGGGAGCACAGGTAGTGTTTTCCTCAATCCTTCCAGTAATGGGGGAGACTTCGGAAGAAACAGGCGAGCCCAGGATATGAATAGCTGGCTCCAGGACTGGTGCCTGTGCCAAAACTTTGGGGTTTTAAACCAAGGAAGAGCCTTCAAGAGACAAGGTATGTTGGGGCCTGACAGGATCCATCTGTCCTGATGGGGAAAATGCGTCTTTGGGCATAAGCTGGCAGGGCTGATCAAGATAGCTTTAAACTAGAATCGATGGGGGAAGGGGATACCAACAGGACTGCAGTAGGTAAGCTAAGGGTTGGCATGGCATCGCCAGAGAGTGGCAATCCTAGTGGGAACATTTACACCGCTCCTGGGAACACGGAGGTCTCAGGAGCGTATCTGAAATGCTTGTACACCAACACATACAGTAAGAGAAACAAACAGGATGAACTGGAAGTGTTGGTCAGTTCCCAGAGCTATGATATCATTGGTGGAATGAGTCCCACGACTGGAGTGCTGGGATGGAAGGCTACAGGCTGTTCAGGAGGGATAGGCAGGGCAGGCGAGGTGGAGGTATCGCACTACATGTAAGGGGGAGGTTTGATTGTAGAGCTCTTACAATTAGCGGTGAGAGCCTCTGGGTGAGGATCAGGGGGATGGAAAACAAAGGAGATATTGTAGTGGGTGTCTACTACCAATTGCCCAGCCAGGATATGGAGTTATGCTATATATGGCCTTAGTATATGCGACTATATAAAGGATAGTCCCTGTCTTTTTCTTTTCGTGTCCTCTTCCCTCTCCCAATTACCCTTCCCCTTCCCTTCCTTGAATACCTTTAATATTAGTCAAAGAGAAAGGAAGATAAATTATTTCAAGTCTCCTCCTCAGTATAACACAAGGTTTTCACAAAAATGCTGCTGACCAGGTGCTGCAGGGAGACATGGATTTTAATGAGCCATTAGAGCAGGCAGGATTTGTAAGATATTTCTCAAAAGTGGATCACCTGCAGACAGTGAATAATATATTGGGAAAGACTGCCAAGAATACTAAAAAACAGATGACCAAAATGGAGAAGAGAGAAAATCGTGGTGAATTATCTTGAAAACTACAAAGATGTAGAAGTGCCTGGTGGCTGGCCATGTCCTAAAATAGGGCATGCTATACATAGATACAGGTATATTACAGTAACAGGTCAAAGGAATATGTACCTGTTCATCTCATACGATAAGGACTTGTTTCCTGGGGCAACTTCAACACTGAAGTTACTTTGCTCCATACAAAAAATAAAGTGAGGGCAAGGCCATCACCAGCCCTGGAATTTGACGCCCTAATTTGATTGTATCACATGATCATATTAATAACTCAGCTGGTGGATCTAATGTCTTTAATGTCCCTGATTCTGAAATGGGTTGGGAAATAAGATCTTCCACTGACTTTGGCATTTGTCATAATACTGGAACATCAGTCAGAACTGGGACGTCCACTAGTAATTGAAAAGAAAATTGCATTTTTAGAAATAAGTAACACTTTATGGCACATAACCAGGCCTTGAAAGTTATTACTATCATTGCAACAACATTATAAATAATAATTATACTGCTCAGTCCTTGATGTGTTAAGAATCTAGAGAGAAATATGATGGTCTTGATTTTTCAAGCAAAGGTCGATTCTCATGTAGTAAAATATTCCCTGCTACTGGAAAGCTTGTAATAGTTGACATCAGTAACATTGACATCAGCAGGGAATTTACCCAAGGATCCCAGGATTCATCTCCCAGTCAGAGTTCAGTGACTTCTTGAAGTGACTAACACAGATTAAGGACCTTTCACTTTAGATTTTTACATTTCAGAAAAGATTGCCTCTATTATTAAAGTGATAGTTTCATTGTTGTTAATAAAATGCTTTTATATAGACTTCAGCAGAACAAATCACATGAAGAAAGTCTTAAAAATGATGGTGACTTAATTGGAAGTGACTTATCCCTCAACAGAAAAATAGGAACTACTTCCTGCCCCTTGCTATCTTTGTTGAATACAAAGTAATAACCTGCACATTAAGCGTTTCTGCACATCATCTGACATAGTTTGGTCCTCAATCAACTTTCCTCATGTCCATGTATTTAAAATTTTCCATCATGTAAGAATATACCTATGCTGCACAATACAGTGTGGAGAGATGAGATATTTCTAAATCATTCCTCTTGAGTACCAGAAACTGTCTAAACATATTAGCTAGTCAATGTTTTAATAAGATTTTTTTTCAAGAATTCAGAATAAGTGAATAAATACACTCTGGTTTATTATTTTTTGTATTATTTGATCAATTAGGTTTTATGAAGTCAAGATTATCTAGTATGTATCAATAATTCAAGTACTGTTAAATAAAAGAGACAATGAGGTTTAAATATCTGGCCTAAAATGTAAAATGCACTAGATACAAACTTCAATATTTTATTTTTGTTGACCAAGAGACTTGGGAAAAAAAACTGCCTTTTTTTACTAGACTCTAAATGCAGATGAAAGAGTTAAAAATAAATTCATATAAAACAGGCAATTTCTCCGACATTTGCAAATCCAGCTCTGCATAGCCAACAGATTTAGATATGTAAGATCAAATTTCAATAGGCCTTGTATTTTGGGGGTGTTACCCATCCCAAATCAGTTATGCAAGCTTTTCTGATGACAAAGTATTAAACACTTAGTTTAAAATTCACGTCATTAGAAGCATATGCTGCAATCAGACATTTCCTGTTCATGAAAATACATATAATTAAAGAGAGAAAAAATATATTTGTCAGCTGCCAGATGTGCTCTTTGCTTATACAGTAGACAGGGTGAGAAGGATAAGACATGTTATTTTGTCTTTTTACAAACTCTTATTTTTAAGAGTTTTGAAAGCAGTTGTCTTCATAACGATAATCATCTCAGAGCTGCAGGAATATGCAATTCTCTGTCCTCTAGTGGCTTACCTTAAGTGCTATGCAAAATCATCTTTGCTGCTATTTTGCAAAGCAGTTGCATAAGGGATTGTGGCCATGAAGGATTGCAGATGGCACAGTCCCTTCACCAAGGAGAAATGCATTTCACTGCAGACTGGATAGGCACAAAGGAAGAGCAGTATATGCAGCAACATCAGACACAGAGCACTTGTCCATATCGTCAGAAGCAAAGTGAACTCTTTGTACTACAAAGGAGGTCAGATTGGGAGATATAACTGGGACCTTTTAAAATGTGATCTCGCTGATCTGAAATGCAAAGTCATTATGCCCTCCTGATTTTGCTTTGGCAGTGAATGTATCTCATAAGCTTTCAGTTTGGGAATCCAAGCTGCTTCATCCTCCTCAATTTCAACCCTTTTCCAAGTTTGGTGGTGTTTTCACAGCACCTCACTTACCTTCCTGTCTCTGTGTTCATAGGTTTCATATTAATTTTAGGCTTTAAATTCATAATTTCTTGAAGGATACAGTTGCTGCCTCTAACTATGTGTATTCTTTACATCTTTAGTAAAGACTTCAGAGAGATAACTTGAGAGACTAACCTCAGTTATTAATTTGCAGACTGAAAGAACTTCATATTGGCTTCCATCTCCTTGTAGTCTTCTTTGATCATCAGGCTGAGTGTGGAAATATCACTATCAGCAGTTAGCATGGACGTCCTATTACATCCACATTTAGTCACACACTGCCATCTCCTCCCTACRTGGCAGCCCAGAAGTGAAATACACAGCTAAAAAGGAAACACTTCACAACATTTGGAGACATTCAAACCTCCTCAGAACTTGAAACAATTCCCATAAAAGGACACTTGAAGTTTGAATACCCACCTAGATGGTTAAATATGCACATCAATATCTCAACTAAGCAGAAGCAGGGTTAAGCTTTGCTTCATAAAAGAAGCAATGCTTTACCCTGGGAATCCAAAAGCTGCGGGGAACATGATGCATTTCATGCTGATGCAGATCAAATATGACAAAACAAAATTTCATCATATTCTAGACACAAAAAAAAAGAAAAAAGAAAAGGCCTTTTTCCTTTCTTTCTTGCAAAACAAATTTTCTCTGTTAAATTTTTTCTTTATAAATAATTTCTCTGTAAAATTATGTGTGCTTCAAAACATGGGCTTATAATGAAAAAGCACATTCAGCTGTAATTTCAGTGCTAGACTCCTAAATAAGAATTCACAGGATAGTATAATGGGATTTACTAGATAAACTAGGTTCAATATTTTGGGAAGACAATATCTACAAAAAAAAAAAATCCCAACAACATGCAATTTCTTGATGACAAGAATTTTTTGAAAACAATTAAATTTGGTGATGGAGAAATAACCTCATGATGGTCTGTGTTAATTTGGGAACAACATCTGAAAGCCATTGGAAGCCATTTGAACTGCTAAAGAAATGCCCTTTCCCTCGCTTACCCTAATATTATTTTGACTAGAGTAGGCTGTGGACTTGCAGCTGTCTGGGGGTAAAGACATTGTGATAAGCAATTATGTAGTGAATTGATTTACCTGTAGTGCTTACCTGCAGAGTTTGCCTTCAGTTGTCCGGTGAGCTAGTTTCCTCATTTGCCAAACTAAGATGATTTTGCACACAGTTGATAAATTATATTCTATAAATTGATTTGTCTCTTGATGGAAGAAAAAGATTGAAACACTACAAACAACAGGTGGGATTTCCAGAACTTGCCTTAGAGCACAGATCTATGGTTTTAAAAGAGTCCTAGAAATGAGGAGTGGGATCACAACACTCCTTGATTTGCTTAGGCAGAAGAGCCAAAAATGTGTTTGACTGACCTTTTTTCTTTCCCCAAAATAAAAATTCTTCCACCCACTCCTCACCCGAATATCATGTTGAACCAAATAAAATTTTTTGGTTTAGAATATATGTATATATAAACAATGAGGATATTTGTTGGGGAAAATATATCATGTGGGATCCATCAGCCCAAGAGAGGTGAGGTTGCTGCAGCTCCATGTCCCCAGGTCCAAGCAGTAGCAAGGCTAAAGATGTATTCCCAACAGGCGCATGCACACAGAGCACACATATACACCACATATATACATATATACATGGTTGGCCACACAGATCACAGACAGACACTCAGATCACTCACACAAACACAGACAGCACCAATGGCCTAATCCTACTCTCCTCTCTAGCTGAGCAGGATGGAGATCCGTTAGTGGGAATACATATACCTATGTACAAGGCAGATCAGCAGCTGGACTCAGACACTCAGTCTGTCATGTGGATGTCCCAGACCTGTTGCTGCCACCTCACACGTGCAAGCGCATGTGCACACACACACACACAAAGCTGGTCCAAACTCCCCCAGTCCCCATAGTCGATGTCCCTGTGCTCTCACCCTTAGCAATATACAGGCACTCTCACACCCTTATGGACCCACTCATCCCCCTGGCTCCCAAGGCTGCTTGACCTACTCACTGGCTCCATCTTTGCTGGTGATCACACCTGCACTCGCACACCCGCACTCACTCCAGTTGCTGCACCATGGACACATGGGCCCTCTGACCCATGGTCTGGCTCTAGTTGCTGCACTCAGACCCCCATATACTCACAGGCACACTGAACAGAGAGCCCTCACCCAGGAAAGGGTTAGAGAGGAATTCAGTAAGAGGATAGGCACACAGCATAGCTAGGGAAGCGTACTGACCAGCCAAATATTTACATGTGGCTGGCCCTTTTTATGCCTTTACTCTTCTATTTCCCATACTTGCTCCTCCCCAAATCACCTAAATCCCTCCCTTTTCCCACCTTTGGTTCCTCCCCAAATGTCCCATAATAAATCCTGTGCAATCTCAAAACACTTTTCCCCTGCATCCCATCATGTGTCCCACCCCCAGGCTCCAAATCCTGCTTAGTGCCAACGGTGATCTGGAGAGCTGCTCTTGATGGCTCATGGTGATGAGTTTCACGCCTGGACACTGGGGCTTGAGGCTCCCCTGGGGCAGCCCTGGGAGGGCCCCAGACAAGGTTTTTGCTTCTCCAGAGTCCTTAATTTGGATTTCTGCCTGCCACTGTGCCCTGTGATGGGCCTGGGAGTACCCTAGCACAGTATTATTTGGGCTACCGCCCGCCCTCTCTGCTCCTTTGTGTGTGTGTGTGCTGATAAGCTTTCATCACAAAGCCTAACAATACCTTCCTTTGACTCAAGCGACCCTGCTTCTTTGCCAGGATGTAGGACAATTGGCTTCCTTCCCTATCTTTGGGAATTTGAACCTAATTTCTGAAATTTCCAAACTTCCTTTCCAAGTACTGGTGGGGTTTTTTTGTTTGTTTTGTGAGGGGTTTTTGTTTGTTTGTTTGTTTGGTAGGTTGGTTGGGTTTTTTCCCCTCAGATATTTTGGTGCTAGCAAACTCTGGAACAGTGAGCAATTGTGTTTATTAATTTCCATTACTTTTTTATCTCTCATTTATTTTTCAGCCAAACTAATTTCATAAATTTAACATGAATTCATGAAGATTTTGGGCTGCTCCAGAATACCCTCTTTCATGGAATCATTTATTCATTGAGAAAACAAACAAATAAATCCTGCCAAGTTTTATTTAACAGTGTAAACCTGTCTAGCTTTTTTGGCAAACTTATGACAGGATTTAAAAAAATGTTCTGCAATCTTAAGTTCATTGTATGTATCTAGTTAGATTTTACAGGAGTTAGACTTTGGGATTTTATTGAAGGTAAAATTATATTTTTCTTGTTAATTGATGTTATGGAGTGAAAACATAACTAGACAAAATATTATTGTACCATAGTACAAGGTCTGCCAGCCCTATTCCTTCTCTTATTAGTTAGGAAAAAATTAGGAAAAATTCTTTCTCTTATTAGCTAGGAAAAAAATTAGTCTTTTCATGTTATGAAAAATTTTTGAATTACTCTGAAGTGGAAGATTATGCCCATAATCCCTCCAAATTCCAGCAAAGCATTTAATCATATGCAGGACTGCATTTGTTTTCAGGAAGGTTAACATTAACCTAGCTTCTTCATAACATTAAGTGCACCATTAAATCATACACATATTTTACATTAGACATGCTTAAATGTTAAGCTGTATAGAAATGAGCTGCTGGGACAAAGTCTTAACTTTGTAGTTTTAATTATCTTATACACTCAGTGCAGATTTGGGAAGTGGGGTACATAAATTTACGTAGTTGTGATTTAATTAACCTTTCACATACAGTTTATTTTAATGTGAACAATTCTGTTTAATTAAGACACTACTTGTTAAATTTCTGCAGGAAGACTTTTGCTAGCAGTAAGCTAGCAATGGCATGCAAATATTTTTAAGTAAAGGAAACATCAGGATATGATTGACTCACATGACAAAAGTGTTAAAATTTAAATATTTAAATATCTTATTTGCAGGGCTTCAGTATGCTAGGATAAAGGATTAACGGATGGAAGAATTTACGGCTAGTACTTTAAGATAAACCTAATCAATCTTCACAGAATATGGTAAAATAAAATATTCATCTATATTTAAATAACACATGAAAATATTTCAATATATCTATTTTTTCTGGTCTCTTCTTGTGCATAAATAGAGAAATGACAGCATGCAATAAAATAAGTCTATAATTACTTTTAACTGTTCTATTTTGGTGGTTATTTATCTTTATTTCAGTTTAAAATATAAGTTTAAAATAAGTTCAAAACAAATCAGTATTTGATCTTATACTGAAGGACAGTCTTTGTAATAACTGAAAGAAATTTTGTAACGAATATGAAGGAAGGGGGCATTAGAAAGATTATGTTGTGTGTATACAGTAAAGAACACATTTATCCTCTTAAAGTCTTACAGTTCTTATGCTTACCTTCATTTCTGGTGAGCATCACTCATAACTCCTGAGGAATTACCCTGAGAAAACAAAGTTCAGAACACACAGGGGATCGGTGCCCACTTGTTAGTCAGATCTGGAACTAAAGACTAACATTTCAAATTTATTTTAAAGCTGTGTTTTAGGATTGGACTGGAAACGTATTCTAAATTATTTTTAATAGTTTAATGTTGTTTAATGTCTCTTACCAATGTAAAACCAATGAAGGAAAATCTTCTTTGAAATGAGAACATTCATAACTGAATTCAAGAACCAATAGAAGGAAAGATAAAAGTTGAAAATCTTCTGATATTCATGGTTTTGCTGGATTCTCTTCTGGTTTTATCCATGGGTAGTGACCTGCGTTTAGTCCCAGGTGCTACTGTGTGTACTTGGTAACTGTCGTTATGGAAAAATATCAGGAAGAGCTATGCAAGAGCACAGGAGGCTGTGATAGCCAYGAATATTGGGATCTACCAGAATGAACTCAATAACACCTGCAAAATAATTTTCTGTGGCCAGCTATGTACTGGAGGTGAAATGAGTGTATGACTTTTTTTTTTTTATTCTGTCCTATCCCACTCCATTTTACCTGCCTCATTCTGTTAAAATAATTGGTTGCTATAGACAAAAGGGTTAGAATAGAGCTTCTTGGATAAGTCCTGTGTTAGGCATCCAGTTTGATGCACTGTCTGTTCTATTCCACTGAAGAAAAAGATGCTGAGTAATCTTGATGTCTCTGCTTAAATGCAAGAAAGATCTGTTCTGCATTACTGTTATTTCACTGGAACATGGTTTTTTGTGGGTTGGCTATTTGGTAGTTTTTTTCAATAGTCACTTTGGGGTACTTTTTGGCAAATTAAACAGACCTAAATAAATATAGGTTTGCATCCCTATTTTAATTTTGATTGTATTTCTCTTGCTACAAAGCTATGCATTACCTGGAGAACTCATTTGTCACGTACTCTTATCTTCAGTCTTTCACACACAAGTCGACACTTTTTTCATAACACTTTCACAGCAGAGTTCAGGGATACCCTTCTCTCACTCTTATGAAAGCCTACTGAACACCCTTCTGCACTACAGTGGACACGCTGTGTTCTCTCCCGCAGGGTTAAATGCTACAGGATGGCTGGCTTTGACATTCTTCTATCATTCAGTTCAGGCAAACAGCTTTAAATATGTCAACCAAGGTTTATAGATTAGATGACCCAAAAGGAATTGAATTGATCCAGTRGTGTTGGTAGTTTAAAAATATATAAAGTATACTTCTGTTGTAACTAGTTACTTAAAAATGTTGTGGCGTAGTCAAGGAATTCTGTGTTTTTAAACTGGCTTGCTCATCCATACTGACAATATTATATGTAAAGTCCTGTGATATTATTGAATTAACTTTTATTAATCCTACTTATAAAAGATATACTGCAGAGAGGAGAGATCAAAAGGTTAATTTATTGGAGGAACTCTCACTAGTCATTAGTAAAATGTGTAGGTTAGTACAATTCCAGACACAAATCAGATTTCTATATAAAACAACACATTAGGGTTTGCTAGTCCAACCTCTGCCTCCAGGGAAGACCTTTTCAGTTGGATTATTATGCTGTAGCAAAATATGCTTGACTCATCTCAATTGACTCAACATATACTACTGTTTTGAGCCTGCTAAGAAATCCCTGACTATTTTTTCTAGGATCTAAGCTCCACTTCCCCACCCCAAGGATTCCTTAATTCAAACAAAATGCAAAAATAAACCAAAAATATATGCCAGGATGCTTGTCTTGAATGGTAAAGCTACTTTACATAAACACATCTATATGATTTAGGAGTCTAATCCTGATAAAATTAACAACCTGAAGCTCCTAAAGCACTTGTATGCTTTTGAAAACGTTGCCTATGACCACTCAGATATGAATCCTCTGAGGTGATCTACTTGTCTAGGTTACAATTTTCTACATCGAAAAGAAATTGTATTCGGATTGGCTTTTGTAGTTAAGGACTGTAATTTAGAACTGCAGCAATAATGATTATAAATTGTAACTGACTTCAGAATGTTAGTGATGTGCAGTGTTCATCCATGTCATGCTAGAATATAACTTCTCTTATGTACAAATCTTGATGCTTTGTCCTTAAAACATTTCATTCTAAAACAAATAAATAAGATAAGATTTTTTATAAGCCAAAATAGATCTCATATCTGTATTACTGTAACTTACTTCTACTAACAGATCATTCAGGAATTACTTAACAGAAAAGACTGTTTCTGCAGAATTGAAATACTCAAGGGAAGTATAGCAAGGCAATAAGAAGTATATTTTTAAATGTGAAAAATCCAACAATTTTTTCAAATTCATTAGAACAGCATGAAAATGCTTCACATTAACACAACAAAAATGTTTTTGTGTGGGTTGACTTCAATTGCATTATGGACCTCCTACACTGTCCAGGACAGAAATCATGGTGAKGTAATAATGACTTCTGCAACCAAAATCACCGGTCCCCTGCAATGCTGAACCGCAATGGAAATATGCAGCAAAAAGGTGAACTCACTCAAGCAAACACTTCATATCATATCAATGATCTGTCGTGCTTGACAAACTTGATTGCCTTCTACAACAAAGTAACCTGCTTCGTTGATGTGGGGCAAGCAGTGGACATTGTCTACCTGGATTTCTCCAAGGCTTTCGATACCGTTTCCCACAGCCTCCTCCTAGAGAAACTGATGCGTTATGGTCTAGTCAAGTGGTCTGTGCGGTGGGTGGGGCACTGGCTGGCAGGCCGCACCCAGAGGGTGGTGGTAAATAGCTCCTTTTCAAACTGGCAACCTGTCACAAGTGGGGTCCCCCAGGGATCGATATTGGGCCCAACGCTGTTTAATATCTTCATAAGTGATCTGGATGATGGGATCAAGTGTATCCTGATGAAGTTTGCCAATGATATCAAACTGAGCAGGGAAGCGGACACTTCGGAAGGGAGAGCCACCCTGCAGGAAATCCTGCATAGGCTGGAAGAGTGGGCTAACAAGAACCTTATGAAGTTCAACAAAGACAAATGTAAGGTCTTGCATGAGGGAAAACATAATCCAGGAGTGCAGTACAGGCAGCTCCCAGCTGAGGAGCAGCTCTGTGTAAAGGGACCTGGGGGTCCTGGTGGACAAGCAGCTCAATATGAGTGAACAGTGTGCTGCTGCAGCAAAGAAAGCCAACAGGATTCTGGGTGGCATCAACAAGGGCATCACCAGCAGAGGTAAAGAAGTCATTATCCCAATCTACTCAGCGCTTGTCAGGCCACACCTGGAATACTGTGTTCAGTTTTGGTCCCTGCAATGCAAAAAAGATGTGGACAGGCTGGAGAGGGTCCAGAGAAGGGCCACAAAGATGATCAAAGGACTGGGAAGCCTGCCATATGAGGAAAGGCTGAGAGAACTGSGTTTGTTCAGCCTTGAGAAAAGAAGGCTTAGGGGAGACCTTATCACCATGTTCTAGTATTTAAAGGGTCGCTACAAAGAAGGTGGAGACTCCCTTTTTACAAGGAGTGACATGGAAAAGAGAAGGGGTAATGGGTACAAGTTACTCCTGGGGAGATTCCGATTAGACACAAGAGGAAAATCATAGAATCATAGAATAGTTTGGATTGGAAGGGACCTTTAAAGGTCATCTAGTCCAACCCCCCTGCCATGGGCAGGGACATCTTCAACTGTCACAATGAGAACAATCAGACATTGGAATAATCTCCCCAGGGAAGTGGTGGATTCCCCAGCATTGGACACTTTTAAGATTCAGCTGGACAGGGTGCTGGGCCATCTTGTCTAGACTGTGCTTTTGCCAAGAAAGGTTGGACCAGGTGATCCTTGAGGTCCCTTCCAACCTGGTATTCTGTGATTCTATGTTTCTATGATTCAATAATTCAGAAATAGCAAGTTTGATTTGGGAATATGTACATACTAGGTTTTGAAAATATATTAAAAAAACTTTTTTTTCCTCTCTTCTGAGAAGTTGCAGGATGTCCACATTTTGCTCCCGTGCTAGAAGAAAGCAAGAACAGAAATATCAAAATGTTCTGCAGTGGACATTTTGAATGCTGTTTGGCTTTCCTAATTTTTAAGCACTCATTAAGTTAAGAATTTGTATTCATGGAGCTACCCTACCTGCTTCAATTAAAACAGGAAAATCAACTCTATTTCAGCAGTTCTTAGAGGTTTTCTATGAAACTGGGACTTCATTGGGCTTCACACTACTTGTTCACAAAGAAATAGTCTGTAACCCTAGACAAGGCAAAGATAAAATGGCTAAAGAATAAACAAATAAAAGATAGACTGTATACCCTTTTTATAGAGAAGCACCTGAAGCTTAAGTGACAGTATTTTCAAACACTTTAAATTACATATTGCCAAAGGATGTTTCTACCTGTATCCATCGAGTTAGATCTGGACTCCTCTGCCTTTACCCAGAGCTGGGTAACAGTTATGACCACACCAATATGCATTGTATTTCAGTGTATGTCCCTTAGCAGAATATATTTGCATGGACACACTAGCATACCTTGAAGCTGGCTCTGTTTAGTCAACTCAGAATGTGGGCAGAGGAAGCTGGGTCAATTTGTATCCGTCTCTGTCGACACACACATCCAGGCTCTGAGGAACTAAATCCTAATGCACTATCTCATTGTGAATTGTTAGCTTTCTATCTCTGCATATCCATCCATAAATTCAGACTAGCTCCTGGTTAAAACAATCTACATTCAGTCAAAAACACTTTAAAAAAGGAATATTCTAGCTGAGCTGCTAAATGCTTCTGAATTCCAACACTTTTTCACCTTGGGTCTCTTTCTCTGCAAGGCTAGAGTTAAATGGAAACAAAGTAGACTCTCATACATAGATAAACTCTCACAGATTTATGACTTGAAATCATTTGAACAGCTCACCCAACAATACAACCTTCAGAGATGAGGTTTTCATAAATATCAGCAATTTTGACAGACATAAAGCAATCCATGTCCAAGTGTGTCGTGGTTTAACCCCAGCCGGCAACTAAGCACCACACAGCCGCTCGCTCATTCCCCCCACGGTGGGATGGGGGAGAGAATCGGAAGGGTAAAAGTGAGAAAACTCRTGGGTTGAGATAAAGACAGTTTAATAGGTAAAGCAAAAGCCGCGCACGCAAGCAAAGCAAAACAAGGAATTCATTCACTACTTCCCATCGGCAGGCAGGTGTTCAGCCATTGCCAGGAAAGCAGGGCTCCATCACGCCTAACGGTTACTTGGGAAGACAAACACCATCACTCCRAACGTGCCCCCCTTCCTTCTTCTTCCCCCAGCTTTATATACTGATCATGACGTCACATGGTATGGAATACCCCATTGGCCAGTTGGGTCAGCTGTCCTGGCTATGCTCCCTCCCAGCTTCTTGTGCACCTGGCAGAGCWTGGGAAGCTGAAAAGTCCTTGACTAGTAGACTACTTAGCAACAACTAAAAACATCAGCGTGTTATCAACATTCTTCTCATACTAAATCCAAAACATAGCACTATACCAACTACTAGGAAAAAWATTAACTCTATCCCAGCTGAAACCAGGACAAAGTGTGAAAACAAATTGCAAAGATTCCAAAAAAMCAGGCAGAGTTAAAGGGCAAATTACGAGTCTCTGTGCAGCGCTAAGTAGTACGAAAATAGGTGAGTCACAGAAAATAAAAGAAAAATGAGAAACACAATTTCTGATGAGATGACTCCTGGGCAGATATCTCCTACACTGCACACACCATCACCTCCTTTCCATCAACGAGTGATTGCCAGCGGAAATTAATCCCTCTGTACTCTAATAATCACTAGTAAAATGAGAAGAACAGGGCCAACATCCTGTGGAAAATGGGAACAGGAAAATAGGTCACCACAAACATTATTTTCTGGTGTTATTCACATGTGCAAAATACTGAACATATAAATATATAAGCTTATATGAAACCTTTGACATGACATGCATTTTGAAAAACACCCAATCCATTATGTTCTGAAAAGGAATTCTGCTATTCCATTTGTACAAAACTACATTTACGCAAGAAAAATTAAAGCAGCTCTCCCAACACCTACACTCAAGAAGGCTCTATTTAGTTATTAGATTAGTAATAATTTAATGGGAAAGGGAAAGAATTAGGTTATGCTTAAAAGAAATTGCACAGTCCCAAAATAACAAGAAAATGACAACAAGTGGCAATGAGGGAAACACAGACCATATTTACAAACCTGGAAAAAAGAGCACAGAACAAGCCAAAAAAACGCTTTTGCATCATAATATGTATAACATTGCAGTATTTGTAGAAATGCATCGCTCTATTGAAAAAAAAAAAACAATTCTCAGTGTAAGCATATAAAGGCATAATACTTCTCAAAAAATAAAAAGCAAACTCAAGATAAGYAAAATTTGAACTATTCCAAGGACAACATAAATGATGCCTGTTAAAAGAAACTGAACGCAGTGAACCTCAGGACCCCAGGGAGGTCTGAAGCTGCTGTGGTTCCCTGTTCAAGACTCAGCCAGTAATAAGGCTGAGCATATTTCCCCAACACACACATGAGAGTAGACATGATTAACCACCAGCAGATAAACACAGGCAGAAGAGCAGTGTGTTTAGATGCACCAGATACACACAGACAGCACTCATATAAGTGACACAAATGGCCTGACTTCTCCAGGCTGGCCCAGACCTTGTACCTCTAGTATCCAGCTCCAAGACCAGCCAGCCAGACTACTTGCCAGCTAGTCTGACTTGAGTTTGCTAGCATCTCTCACATACAMTAAATAGAGTTAGTACTCACACAGTTCTCTCTATGGACAGAAACAGGACTAGAATTTACCAAGAAGTGAGGACAGACTGTGCCGTGATCATGGACAGGACTCAGACAATTGTACTGACCTGCAGCTTGTTGACATGAGACTGCCCTCTACAATAGCCCCACTTCTCAATTTTTTCCTCCCTTTTCTGACATTTTATCTTTCTCCTAAGCAACCTATGATAAGTTTTGCACATTTCCATAATCCCTTCAAGCATCCCATAAGAAGTTTTACACACTCATATGATCTCCCTTAAATGTCCTATGGTAAGTTTGCTCTTTCACGTCAGATCCAGGATAGTCTCATTTCCCTTCTGACCTATTACAAAGTTGTGGTTGATTCTGTCCAAGGTCACACCTGCCKGGTGTCTTTAACAGCCCATCCAGCAGCTCTGGTCTTTGGTATGGACTTCGTTATCTACTGCTCCTTAGGGTTTCTGGATCTGTGTCTTCAGTTTTTTGCTTTTCCTCTTTCTTGTCTTGGCCTTTTAACGAGATGTGCTTACAAAACAGATGTTCTACATTGCAGCTATCCTTACAGAATCGTGCCTAACATTCAGCCTAACCCTATCCTTTTCCTTGTCCCTCTCACTTTCTCTATGAGTAGATTTAGGTATTTGGGAGAAACTGGAAAGTGAGCAGAAGACAAGAAGGGGAGGGACATATTCTGCAACACACRTCTTGCTGCATACCCATGTCCCTTTGTTATTCATCAAATTTATTTTTCAATTTTCTGAATCTTTCAAGAACAAGGACCCCTTCAAAAAGATGTATTAGACAACAATGCTGATTATTTGCTGCTGGTGAGTCGGATGATTTAAATATTGAATTCAGCTGCTTACCTTTTACAAAATTACTACAAAGTCTCAAGGTTCACTCAAATGCCACAGAAATTTGAGACTCTGAAACAGAGAACTGGCTCTGTATTATATTAACCGTATTGTCTGTGTCACTGCCTCTCTTTCCACATTCATTAAAAAACCCAAAAAATTGCAAGACAGGAATTTTTAAAAACCTTTTCCACAAATGTTATAAATTGTGTATCAGCATTTGCTTGTCAGCAAGCCTATTTTGTGCCAAACCCTTTACAGACAAATGAAAACGTTTCTTATCCTGAAAATACACTTAGAAACAAACTACCTGCAAAAATTGCTGAAATCTATCTTCTTACTTATTTAAAATAAAATTAAAAAATCATTACTATATTGAATCTCTTCTATTAAATGTTCAAAGACCTCAGTTTTACATCAAGCATAAACATTCATTAGCCAGGCTGTCTAAAAGTGATAAAACTCTAAAGATCAGAAATGCTTGTTTGCCATAGTGTGGTCCCTGTTATGAGTATCTAGGTGCTGCAATGGGTTAAATGGCTAAGACTGACAACTGCAATTTTTCCTTAAGTAGCTCGCCTAAAAACAAATAAAATGCAACAGAGAGATGCACAGAGACTTCGATCTCAGGCATATTAGCATGTAAAAAATAAGCTGTTAAAAATACCTGGTCTTATGTAGATTTCTAATACAGAACATATAAAAAACACAATAAAACTGTGATTCAGATTGCTTTGCTTGACATCCAACAATTCCAAAAAGCRTTGAGTGTTTTCTGATGTGTCCAACTGTTGTCTCAGAAAAAAATGTAGTAGGGAACAACTTTACAACTACTATGTAAAACATTTTCTAGCTTTAAAGTGCATTCAGTGCGACTGTTTGGGTCACCAAATTTTTCCAGGTGGATTCTTAATTTCTGAAGATTAGTGCCTTTTTCAGTTTCTTTTCTGGTATGTTTTTGAAATGTACTAAGTAAAAAGTGTCAGACTGTCTTCAATTTCTTTCCTGTGTGAATTATTGCTTCAATGTCTGTTGTAGTATTTATTTTAGAAGTGACTGATAGAAGATTGCTACTGACTTCTACATGCCTTGGATGCCTTAAAATTTGGGCATGTTTACAGTGGGAAATGCACATTTATTTGCTTTTGAGTAAGAATAATAGTATTGCAGAATTCAGAACTACCAAATGTTTGTAATCAGACTGTTCAGCTGCTGACCTGACAATAACTATTTCTAAGACAAGTCATCCTTACACTATGGAATATTTTGCGAAGTGTAATTAAGTGTTCGGTGCTGATATCTAGTACTGTCCCTCTCTCATTTATTAATACAATAAGCACTAAGTGGGGCATGCAGGGGAATACAATCTAAGTGCTCTTCTTCTCTACACACTGTGAACATTTAGTTATGGCACATAATAGGTAACAACTTCAGTAGAAAGCAACAAGTAATGTCTACTTTGGCATCCCCTGGCATATGTTGATTAAATTATGTATGCTGTGAAGGGGGACATATAGTTTTGCCTCAGAGAAGCAAGCTGAATCCATGTCTCCCACATTCATGCTGCGTAGTCCTACCACTGAGCTACTGAAGCAGCATAAGAAGTCCTGCCTTCAAAACACCGCTGTTTATTTATGCATTTATTTGTGAGTTGGAACATTCTGGGAATGCCAATGGTCTTGCAAGCAAGAAATATTTAACTCATGCAGCCAAAGAAAGTTTAGGCAGTTCCTGCCTGATGGCATAGTTCCCTCCAAACAGGCACTTGAGGCAATGAAAATGAAAGGCTTTGAACCTATGGAAATGGAAGGCTTTGAACTTGCCTGCATTGCACCAGAGCCCCAAATTTACCAGACGGACTCTAGAAGCAGTATAACTGTACTGCTTCCATAGCACTTCACCCACAGAGCTGGGGCCAGCAAAGGTGGCTGCTGCTGTAGGTTTTAGCAGGTTCATGGCACCTGCTCTTGGTCTTTGCACTGCCCAGATCTTCATACCTGAGGATATCCTCCTCACATGCATGTGGTTGAAGTGTCTCTGCACCCATGATCCCTTTGATGCATCTTGACAATAACAGTTCGGTGACCTAAATTTTATATACAGAAAGATATGGAAGCATTTCATATAGACCTAAAGTCTATATAGAGTTTATATTAGTGATTCCTTTTAGTCAGATTAAACACCAAGCATGTGGAGAGATCMGCAAAAGGAAGTGTTTATTGCATAGCCTACGCCTGCATTTTCCAGAGCTATCACTCCATATTTCATAGCCTTTTTTTTTTTTTTTCAGCAGTATCTACGAAACTGGGTCCACAATAGGGATTGAAGACTCAATAAGATAAAAAAAAAATAAATTAATCCCTTAAGGATGATAATAAAATACTTTAAAAACACTATTTAAGGTTTCACTTAATTGAACCACACATCCCCATATTGCAAGTCCAAATCAAGGTTCATGCTTCACACTTTTTGTGATAACTACCTATAACCTTGATAATAAGGTATACGAAATTATGACAAAAAGAAGGAAGAAAGATCTGCATGAGAAGCACATGTATGGAAAAGTGATTGTATGAGATTTCCTTTGTATTTAAATGCACTTTTACATATCCTATAGAAACCATTTGAAATGTCTTTTTCATTTTATTAGCACTAATTGGGCACCCACATGCTCCAGGTAAGATTTTCAAACTCTGAGCTTTTCAGTGGAGAACTCCCATGCATTTTGACAATCCCTGCATAGAAATCAACAGTGACTAAATGCTACATTCAGCTGGGACCGCCCTGATGTATTTTTTAAAGGCTTAGTACTATCCACTTCAGTAAATGGATTTCAGCTACTACTGTAGAACTACAAAAGAATAATCAAAACCTTTTTTCCCACAAATATTTTTGGATTTAGGCAATTTAGGTTTTGATTTTTTTTTTTTTTTTTTTTTTTTTTTTGTTATTTTTTTTTTTTTTTTTTTTTTGTTATTTAGGTTATGTATCTGTCCACTTGCATACTTGAGTTGTCACTCAATGTTCTAAAATGTATGCCTGCTTATATATTGTGTTACATTAATCTAAGCAACAGATGTTGCTTTTTTAAAAGAACAAATAAAGTTTAATGATGGAATGAAATAGATCGGTAACTTGATAGATTCTAAGAAATGCTTGCTATTCATAATGGAATTACAAATTGTTTACAAAAATATTATATTAATATTCAAATTGCATGTTATTACACTTAAATATCATTGAATATTATTTTAGTCAAGCTACGACCAATTATTTTATTTCTCTGACAGTACCTATTGTGGTAATTGTCACTATATGCAGTCAGGCAAATGAGTTTCTTGTTGCAACTTCAGAAATTAACTAAGACATGACATTAATGACCTTGGAAGGGCAGATTTCAAAACCAGGGAAATGTTGCTTTWAGTTTCACTGATATAATGAAGAGCAAAACAACATCTTTGCATGGAAAGAAACACAAAACATACCAGCAAGCTAAGACCATGTAGTGAAAAGGTGGTATGATAATAAGGGATTAATGGCAATGCATTTTGGATGATGGTAAATTATTGCCTGGTGAAGCCAGCACTGAGTTAAGTGAGTTATTCTAGTTAAAGGCAATAAGTAGAGCTTGCTAGAAAATAATGATTTGGTTTCCTGACAGTTTTCAAGTCCCAGATTTGTTTTATTCTGCTTTGGCATGAACACAAAGCCTTTTAAATGCTACTGCAAAATGGAAGTGCATCAAAATATCTGCTTCGTGAAAAGGTCAACTTTTTGATGCAAGCCTTTCTCTCCTGAGTGTTTGTTCTCGATCAAAACCTTTACACTGAAAATTTTGTTAAAATAAATGCCTCTGGAATGTTTCTCAAAAGTGTTTTGGCTTCAGCAAAACATCTTGCTCAAATGTCATTGTTCCATAAGYAGCCAAAATAGTGAACCCTGGTGTCCTGGAGATTTGTGGTTCCTTGCATCTAAACTCCCTCTAATTCACCCCACCATACTGAGTGTGACATCCTTACTAAGAGACAGAACACTTCTTTGGTTCACAGAATCATAGAATCATTCAGGTTGGAAAAGACCTCTAAGATCATCAAGTCCAACCGTCAACCCAACACCACCATGCCCACTAAACCATGTCCCTAAGCGCCTCATCTACACGTCTTTTAAATACTTCC
>JAYKAV010000187.1:54088-66450 GCA_035582835.1 Phoebastria nigripes
TGCTTGGGAGAAGAGACCAACACCCACCTCGCTGCAACCTCCTTTCAGGTAGTTGTAGAGAGCAATAAGGTCTCCCCTCAGCCTCCTCTTCTCCAGGCTAAACAGTCCCAGTTCCCTCAGCTGCTCCTCGTAAGACTTGTTCTCCAGACCCTTCACCAGCTTCATTGCCCTTCTCTGGACACGCTCCAGCACCTCCATGTCCTTCTTGTAGTGAGGGGCCCAAAACTGAACACAGTAGTCGAGGTGGGGCCTCACCGGTGCCGAGTACAGGGGCACGATCACTTCCCTACTCCTGCTGGCCACACTATTTCTGATACAGGCTAATTTTCTCTCCTGTATGGATCCGCCCAGGTGACTGACTAACTCACTGCTACCAGAAGAAATGGATAATCGCAAGTTGTCACAATTTTTATTTCCAAGAACAAGGAATTGAGTCTTTCTCTTCAACAACCTATTTAGGAGCGTGGAGCAAGGGGACAAGGACGGACTTATCTTTGAGATTWTTTTTTTTTGGCAGCTGGTTAAGACTGGTGAGAACTTATTGTGGGTGACTGATAGACAAAGAGCATGATCACCCAAAAAGGCAAACTAGGGGAAAAAAGATTTGTAAAGAATATTATTGTTTCATCATTACTAAATCCATTATTACACCTTAGCATCATGTACTAAGAAAATAATTTCACTTGATTATTATACCATTTATGATTAAATATTAAAGTAATATTGCAAAAACACTCAAGAAAATGATGACTTCTGGATTTTGCTTGGCAGTAGACAGATGTAATAAACATCACTTACAGTACAGTTATGGGAAAGTTATTTGTATTTTTGTAGCGCTCAAAGCATTGATATCTCTGTATTTTGAGGACAAAATTTGTCTCCCTGAAGAAAGCAGTGAAGTGCCATAAGCTCAGACATATYTATATAGCTGGTCCTATCTGATGGGGACTTTCTTATCAGTGGCTGATCAACTCTAAGCACCAGGCACTGGATGGTATCAGAATTATGGCTTAATGTCTCAATCAAATCTATGCCAYGCTAGAATGACACTGCACATATACATTGCTTAAATTATGTAAAACCGCAAAAGTTTCCCTGACTGTATTTAAATTATAACTGTGGCTAATCAACATTTCTGTAAAGCATTTTTTTGCTTTACCTAGTGATAAAAGCCACTCTTGCCATAGAAAAACTTCTATTTGGCATTTTTCTTAGCTCCTCAACAAACTTACTTTTCAAAACTGAATTGGGGGAAAAAAAAGGTAAACAAAAAATCAGTGGCTTGTGGTCAGGACAGCCAGTAGGTTTCACAATAGGTACTTGAACCAGGGTCCCTGGTATGTAGTAAGCAGCCCAAAAGAATACTCTGTTGGCTTTTGTGCCATCAGTAAAACATTCATCAGACAAGACAGACAAGGAAGCTCTGCAGTCCAAAAGCTGGAGGGAGATGTAAGACACTCTGAGGGGATTTGGGAAAACAAAGTTTGTATCCTTGCTTCAATGAACACTCAATTATTTTTATGAAATAAAATAGCTCTGAGTGAAGATTACGGGAATTTTGCTGTGATTGTCTACCTACCACAGAAAAGCTTGGTGGATGGTTTATTCCAATGCCAAGGAAGAGATTTGAATACACATCTTTCACATCCCAAATTCATGCCCCATAAACCATGCTTTTGGCTATTCTGAGAGAAGAGTCTCTTTCCTCAGAGAATAGTTCCAGGCTCACCCAGGAAATAATTTCAAAATATTTTATGGGATAGAAAGAAGCATTTTCACCTAGTTCTATATTTATAAACACACACAGTCATGTCACTGGTAACATCTGAAATATCAGCCCATATATTCTCTAACTAAACACAGACACCTCTCAGACGTAGCCCCTCACAACAGGGAGATATATTAAAACTGTCACATCTAGAGCTCTGTGTTTCAGCTATATTTAGCATCACTCCTGTAAGCTTTATATATAGGAAAGAAATCTGTTTTTCTCTTGCTTATTTTCAGCACTGCATGCCACATAGCAGCAAACTAACACTTCATAACAGGCATTTTGTTTTATTGGGCCAGATGATGAAACAGMAGCATTCAATATAAATGGAGAAGAATGGTGCATAGCTTAGATCCAGTCCAGAAACAAGCAAATCACAGAGTGCTCCCTGAGCTCAGCTTCCCATGTGTTCATTTTCAGCGGATCTGTGAGGCACTGCAAGCTGACAGGTGAAATCATTTGTCTCACAGATCATGAATGGAGCTACAGTAAGATGAATTGTATGCAAAATAGCAGACAAAAATCAACAACACATGACATACTGAAGCAATGAGAATCCTGGAGTAGATTAGGGAACTCACTGAAAAAAAAAATACAGCAGCTGCACTTCAGAATTAACAGAAGGAGATGTGATAAACTAAGCTTAGATGAACATTAAATACATTGAAGCCATGATATATGGGATATAATAGAAGATGACTGCTAATTCCAGAAGGTCAGTGATTCCTGAAGGTATTCCTTTTAAAGAATTGTCAGTCTAGCCTGTTGTGTTAACATCCGTTCATAGCCATTTTGTCAGCTGCTGGAAGCATAGTGAGATACCTTTACCAGTATCCACCTCCTGTACAGGAGTGGAAGAGATGGTGGGAATATTGTTTTAATCTGAAATGCTAACGGAACATTTAAGACTAAAATCCTAAGACCTGATTCAGCAAAGCATCCATATATTCTGGACCCCATTTTCTGTAAGATGGTATGTTTAATTGTAGTTATACTGAAAGATTAGTTACTATAGTTTCTGTCAGAATAAAACATTCATTTGCTGAATGTAGTGTAAATCCAGAAGTGGGACAATCCAGTTTTTCCTGGACTGAGGTATGAGACAGCACTTTGGAGCTGTATTTAATAACCGCTGAAGACAGAGAACAATGTTTTTCACCTGTGCATTCTCCGGGAAAACATGCTGTTACTTCTTCTACATGTGCTGCTACTACAATGGTGTTACACTTCCAGAGAGGTTACTGTATGTGCATCCATTGCTCATGTTCAACACGTCATCTGCATGGCTGGGGCAATATCATGTGCATGCTACTGCTTTTGTTTAAAGCCTGTCTTTTATCTGAGAAAACTGAGAGCTTAAGTTACTGTGAAAAAACAAAGAAGCTAGCGTCCTTTTTCTATATGAATGAAATGTAACATTGRAAGATGGCTACGTTCCCATTGGAGCTGGTGGAAGTAGAAGTCCTTTTAAAATCAGGATAGATGTTGTTCCCCTCTTCCCAGTCCTTCCTTGAGTAGGCAATCAGGCAATCAACCAAACGCAGCCTGGTCATGAGCCCGAGCACTGCGAGCAGAGGCATTGGGCTAAATCCTGAATGCTGTCACATTGCCATGCCTTTGTGGGCAGGACTCGTGCCTTGTAAAACATGCCCCTCTGTCAAGCTGGGGGTCACTCCAGCTCAGAGAGGGCAGGAAGGCAGCTGATACTGAGGGGGAGGAGGGCAGCCCTCCTCCTCCTTCTCTCTTGTGGAGAGAAGCTGGAGAAACCTCCCTGAGGTGGACAGAAGGACACACAACATCCTGCACCACTGTGGGATGAGTCCCCACCATGGGGCTGCGGCCAGGCTGGAGAAGCCTTTTCTCTGAAGAGAAAGCTCTGGCGGGGCAGGGGGAAGCAATGAGGGGTGCCCTCAGCCCCTGGACCCCTGCTCTTCCCAGTTAGGGCCTCTTTCAGGCCAGAGGCCCCCCACACCAGACAAAGCCATAGTTGGTCACGCATGTTGGCTGCCATCGCAGGGGCCTCCTGATATCACCAGTCAGGTGGATGGCACAAGTTTTTTATAAACAAACAAGATTTCATCTAGAGCAACAGCGTCCTCTTTCATTTCTTCTTTGCTAATGCAAACAGCCCATAACACCCCAAGCACTCTTTAAACCTCTTAGTCAAAATGTTTAGGTATGTTCAGATAAAAGCAGTACTGGGGGCATAAACTCTGGTACGTGAAAGAATAATGAGCTACTATTATTCTTATATTAACCAACACAGGTTTGAAAGAAGAATGGAAAAGGAGAGGCCCAGTTAGACTCCTTCATTAATATCATTTTAACCAAAGACAGCAAGGTTGCTTTTGAATCTGATAGGAGATATTTGTTACCTGCTACCTCACCTCCATATCTGTTAATCTGGAATATCTCTGTGGAAGTTAACAGAAATACCTTTGTGAGAGTAAATCTATGCCAGGTCTGAACTGAGAGATCTTTTTCTTTCAGACCCTCATCATAATTATGTTCACTGTTAGCATATCTGCTTTAAGCTCTAACAGTGGAAGAAGGTTAGACCCCAATATTTCAATAATAAACTTTGCACTAGGAGCTTTAAAACCTGTTTGCAAATAAAACATTTAGGACAAACCCCTTTAATCCAGAAAGTTTAAGCACAGAGATAAAGGGAGCAGGGAACTGCAGGTGCCTTGCCTTGAAGGCTGTACAATACCTCATTCAGGCTGCTGAAGTAGATGGTTGATGTCATTATTTTCTGCCCAGAAGTCCTCATGAAATCATTAGTCTGTATTATATTTAAATTTGTTAAACACAGTTCTAAAAGTGAAGTAATTCAGAGTGGACAGTCTGAAAAACTTAAAAATAACTCTCTGTTAGGGAAATTTTGTGACTAAAATAGATCCAAGTCTAAATCCAAAAGTTTAGACCATACATTGATTGCTTTTTGCAATTTTATTTATCTGATAATAATTAATATCACTATTGTAGTATAATACATAGCATATAGTATAGTATATACCACGTGTGTGTATATATATCAGTACCATACATACTGTGTATATGTTGTGTATATATAGATATGCACACACACATAAATATTATGTATAAAATAAAAAGAATCMGTATGATTGACTCACTATTCAGAAAAAATGACTGTCTTTACTATCTTTATAATTAAGAAACCTTGTAACTACATCCATCTCTGTCTTGTCAAACCTTAGCTTTGCAACTCTAAATCTTTCTCTGGGCCCACAAGGCAGAAATTTTGCCATTGAAAGACTTTTTCAATGCCCAATAGAGGCATGGAATAGACAGGATGTTACTGTTTGAAATCATTAAGAAATAGCTTATTAGAGTCTTAAGGTCCTGAACTTCTGTGATCTTGATTTATGTGATCTAGTGAAAAAGAGAAACCTGTGACTTGAGGGCAGGCTTGGTGCTAATCAAGGTGCTCAGAGGAGAGTCAATACTGCAGGGGTGTGGAACTCCATTCCATTCTGCCACTTTTACCATGTGAGATTGTCATTATCTATAATGAACTTTGCTTTATAATCGCTTCCAGTCACATCCACTAATGTATTTTTTTTTAAATATTCCTTTCTTGCACAACGCTGACACTACTTCACTACCCATAGCAAGAGACAGCATTAATGAGTACAAGCTGGTATTTTAACTATTGTTTCATATAGACCTCTTCCTAGTGAGAACAAAGAGTTGTTACAGGTACAGGGCACAGGTAACAGACAAATCTACACTCTGTGTCCTTGTTTCGGCTGGGATACGGTTAATTTTCTTCCTAGTAGCTGGTATAGTGCTGTGTTTTGGATTTAGGATGAGAATAATGTTGATAACACACTGACGTTTTAGTTGTTGCTAAGTGGTGCTTACACTAGTCAAGGACTTTTCAGCTTCCCATGCTCTGCCRGGTGCACAAGAAGCTGGGAGGGGGCATAGCCAAGACAGCTGATCCAAACTGGCCAAAGGGATATTCCATACCATATGGCGTCATGCTCAGTATATAAACTAAGGGCAGTTGGCTAGGGGGCAGCGATCGCTGCTCAGGGACTGGCTGGGCATCGGCTGGCAAGTGGGGAGCATTTGCATCACTTGTTTTTCCTGGGTTTTGTTCCTCTCTCTCTCTCTCTCTCTCGTTTTCCTTTTCATTACGATTTATTATTAATTATTATTATATTATATTATATTAAAATTATTAAACTGTTCTTATCTCAAGCCATGAGTTTTCTTACTTTCACACTTCCGGTTCTCTCCCCCATCCCACCGGGGGTGGAAGAGGGTGAGCAAGCGGCTGTGTGGTGCTTGGTTGCCGACTGGGGTTAAACCATGACAATTCTGTTATCACTGTTGGGAAGACTGCAGTGCTACTGGTCGCAAAATAGACTAGTAAAAATAAAAGAAGTTTTATGCATATATRTATGTACACATATGTATACACACACGAACACATATGTACATAAATGTAGTGACCATGTTTGGGAACAGAGGAAACTGAATAGATCTCCTGTAACTCCATATTCCACTTTGATTCTGTACAGTATAGCTTTGGCTATATCAAGGATAATCAACCTCTGTCAGTCTGTCATTAATCTCTACAAATGCTCTGCAACTGAGTAATTACTAAGCAATTAAATGCAACCTTCCACTTTTAGATAACAGTAATGTTGTGACACAAACCTATAAAAATAGGAAATTAGAAGATAAGGGTTGCAATGGGTCCTTTACTCACATTAATATGAAGAACCTATAACCATATGAGTTAAAGAAGTAGTGACAACTTTAAAGCCATTTTCCTCTAGCTAAAGTGCTTATTTTTCCTCCATTATTAATATCTGGAGGCTTTTGCTAAGTAAAATATTCTTTCTTTTGAAAATGAAAAGCACATATCACTTGGTCACAGAAAATGGCAAACATGGCCCTTATRCAATTTTTAGTTACTGATGGCCTCTCTCCCCCCCAATTTATTTCAGATGACACAGTGATCTCAAAATATAGGGGAAACAGATATTGTAGATTTGTTCTCATTTAAGGGATTTTCCCCTACTATGTATTTCTTTCATGGATAATAGGTTCTCTGAGATAAGACAAAGTAAACTGATAAACCAATTCATAGTAATTTCTGAAACCTAGATTAGCTCAATGAGCATGACATCAGGTATGCAGAAGTCTTTATCCAGTGTGCTGGAATAATTTCTGTCTGCACTTTATGCCTATCTTTGAAATGATGGCAGGTCTTACTGGAGAGCTGACACCTCAGCAATTTCCAGTGAATTTGAGGGGAGGGAGTTAGATGGTAAAGTTTTTAATTTCTAAATAACTTTGAAGCATGCTGCCCATTAGCAGCAACAGAAATTATAGTCATTCACAAACTTTTTACACATATTACAGTTGGCTTAGACCCTAAAATTGGATATAGGAGCAGTTTGTGCTAGGCATTGTACAAACATGTAAGAGTCCGTTTTTCAAAAAGTTTACTGTCCAAGTAAATGAATTAAACAATAGAAGTCAGAGGAAAAGGAAAAGTAAACTATTCATTCTCGTACAGGTTTATAATTTCACTGAYGTAAAAAACCATGAAGTCCCCCTTCCAAAGCGCTGCTAAGACTCCAAATGAAAAATTATGTTTTCATTTGGCAATTATACTTCAAATGAGATGCAGACCAACTAAATGAGTCAAGAGGACCATAGTGAAAAATTATCTAGGAAAGCTTAAAGTGGTATTTAGCCTCAAGAATGAAGGAAAAATGAAATTTATCAGACCTCAAGTGCATGAAAGACTTCCGCAGAAACAAGGAGGGAAACAATCTGTTTTCCATGGCTACTTGAAGCCCTTTTCAGTTCTGCAGCTCTGTAATCATTGCAAACTTCATCATGGCACTCAGGTCTTCCCAGTGCCAGCCCTGCTGAGTGCCGGTCTATCAGATCACACCACCTTTCTTTTAAAGGCCTCTGTGAAATGACAGAATAACCTCTATTCATCCCATAGCATTTGGATAGTTCARATCAGATTTTTTGGGAATACAGAAGCAGAGAAGACATCTGCTGTCAGTTCAGTCCCTTCCTACCTCAAGCACTATAACATACAAATTCCACTTGGAAAGTTATCTCCAACCTAACGGAAATATTCAGGACTTTTTTCCTTGGTAATCTCCTTGGGATGTTGCACTCAAAATTTTATTGGTAGCAAAATCTGGCAGTAAGAGAGTAAGATTTAGGAGTGATACAGCAACGATTTTTTTTTTTTTCAACCTCTGAACTCATTCATGGCCGGTTTATACCTGATATTGGCTTTTAGTTGCAATAGCTCTTCACTGTCTGTCATGCCTGCCCTGTGTGTGATGACAGTAATTGTACYCATTATTAACCTTTTTATTTCCCCTGTCTAGACAAGACAACCTCTTTAATTTCCTCTTGTGTCATAAGCTTTCTGTTCTCTCTGTCCCGTTGTGCTCTCTTTCCACATTTGTCAAGGCAGGCCATCGTCCTGGAGGAAGCCCAGTGCTGGTTGAGCATGGATAGCCCCGTGCAAGAACAAAGGTTGCCGGCATAGCTGGACTGGTCTCACTGCTGTTGCCACTGACTTTAAATTTGTGCCAGTGGGTAAGTGAGAAGAAACCTCTCTGGTCATAGCTACAAGGAACTGAAAAGAAATAGGAGATTGTCTTGAGCAGTTACATGCCTTGCTACAGCCCTGAATGAGGAAACTTCAGAAAAACTTAGCAGCTGTGTGCCACTGGAATCTCTGCTGGTCATAAGTGTTTGGTGATTTCAGTGAGTAGCTTGTTTGAATAGAAAAATGAATTAATGAACAGAATTACAAGAAAAGGAAAACAAGATGCCAAACCCTACTACATTCACTATTGAATGATGCCTTATTAGAAATATATTTCCTTCATCTGGTTTTCACATGAGAATCAACTTAGGCTGACTTTTTGCTCTCAAAGCTAAGATGAAATTTGGACAATAAATTTTTTGATAATGTGGTGGTACATTTCCCACCTCCCTCTCCTGGGCCRCTCTATGATCTCAGGAACTCCCGTTAAGCCTTGGCCTTTGTATAACAAGTTGGGCGGTGAAGCATCCCTTGACCGTACCAAAAACTCTTGCATGGCTGAGGTGGGGGAACGGCACTGACTGTACCAGGAACTCCTGCTGCCTGGCCCAGGTGGGGAACGAGACTGGGGATAATTCATCATCCTCTGACACCCTTATCTGAGTCGTAACTCGAGTGGAATGGTATCATTGTTACTAAAATCTTGAGAATTTTAGTAACTACCACCTTTGACTGTGGCCAGGATGGAAGTTTACAGATGACTAAAGCCAATCATCTTGCGAACCTATAAACAGTGGTCCCAAGTGAGACCCTTTGATCTCTCCTGGACTGCAGCAGGCTGCACCCAGTATCTCCCTCTGAGTGGGATACCACTCAGAGCTTGTGAACTCTCAAGTTTGCGGTATTCGGAGGACCTGGGCTGAAACACTCCTCAAGGCTTAACCCCTCACCTGTTGAGAAATGCCAAGACACTTGACGTGAATATTTCACTRGACTCGAGGGGAATTTTTAACAAGTATACCTTTGTATGTTTATCTATCTGTGTGTGTGTGTGTGTGAATTGATGGAGGTACCCGCTAGTAAGTATAGTACAAATATTACCATCTTGAATCTGTAATTAAGTCACCGTCGTGAAGTTAGTAGACTCTACTAACTTACCTTGTAAATGTTAAATTAGTCAATGATTAAGTGTTGCTAAAATCTTGTGATCTACCTTAAAACTGTGAATGAACCTTAGACTGCTGCTAAACACATATAATCCCTTAGACATAAACCTTTGACCAAGTCTGGGACTAGGAGTGGATCCAGACGCACCTACACTCCATCAGGAGTTTAGAAAGCAAAGGGGTCTACTCTGAATCTCGTGACTCAATGGGAGGATTTCCTTATTGCTTGTATTTCTCCCATTAGATATAAACCGTTGTCCATGTCTGAGACTAAGATTGGATCCAGCCGCACCTAAGCTCCATCAGGAGTTTAGAAAGCAAGGGGCTCTTCTCTGAACCTYGTGACTCAACGGGAGGGTCTCCCTTACCCTTTTTTGTCCTTGGTCTCTGTATAAATCATTCTAGCTCAATTCTAACTCAATTTTCCTTTGTATGCTTCATCCATGTAGTAAGTGATAGAGTGAACCTTGCCATTGAACTCTGTTAAGTCACACTTTTATAAATCTCTATTAAAACCACTTTCTTCTAATACCTTTGATGGCRAATCTTTAAGTGGCCTCTAAACCACTCATTTGTGACAGGTAATAAATAAAGTTTGGATATTGATTAAGGTATCATAGAAGATGCAACAAATTTATAACATTCTCTGAGGCCTGAATAGAAGTCCATATATCTTTACAATGAAAGATGAAAATATAGAAAAATTATTTTATCTATGTAACATGATAGCAAAATTAACATAATGTTGAAGACGACTGTGACAGAAGCTGTATGAGTTAAACTTAATTGTAGTTTAAAAGTTAAAATATAAAAAAAAGTTAAAATGATGGAAACTAGATCGGTCTTTAAAAATGGAATGTATTGAATAGAGTGATCTGTGATTATGATGAATATTGGGAGAAGCACTTTGTTATAATTGGCATTAACACAGAAAAAAAGTTAAGTCATTTAGAGTTTTAAATGGAAGCAATTTAAATCAAGAAATATCTGCTTGCTATTTTAAAACCTTTAAAAATGTTTTCCTTTTCCACTGGGAAATTGTTTATAATATTGAAAATAAGTTCTTAGTTAAATAGATTTATTTTAATCTTTAGGTAAATTCATAAATAAAAATAAAAGGACAGGCTTCACAGCTACTRTGAAAGTTAGTTTCTATGCATTCCATTAGCGATAGGCCCTGTATTCATCTGTCTGGTTTTAGTCTCATTTATTCTTAGACCAAAATAATATCTATGCAGCTACCTTAGTCAATAGCTACTCTGATACGTAAATCTGTTTGAATATATTGAGGAACTGTAAGAAAGTCTGCACATCTGAATATTTACTTGATTTCTTTCTCCAAATAACAGTGTTAGGTAAGACAGTATGAAAGTTGTATCTCAGAAAATATATGTGAATAAACCCAACTGAAGATGACCTTAAAAACAAAAATTTACTTCTGATATTGTGGCTGAACAGTCTTTTGAAATGTGACACTATTCATATTTCAGCTGCAGTGATTTAGACAACTTAAATCAGAGCAGAGCATGGAATATGGTCTCTGTCACATCATATCTCCATGGCTGATACTTTATAGCACCACTTTGTGATCCACACCATTTCCTTCCATTCAAATCAGTAGGTGGACTGGGAGATGACATTTTAGTGACCTGGCTGTATTGTGTATTCATTAGAGAGATCTGAGAAGACTGCAAATGAGGCGGTGTGGCTATGGGTAAAACTGACAACGAAACCTAAAAATCTATCCTTTTTCTTCTTAACTCATGTATAAATTTGCCTTTAAGTGTATGTCAGGTCTATGATACATATTTAGTGCTTCTGTGAATTTATGTCCAAAAGAGACAGTACAAAGGTAGGGTGGCAAGATTAGAACATCAGTCTGTAGAGCAAATCTAAGAAATATTCCCAGTGAATGCAGATCCAGTGTCCCTGCTGCAATAAATGCTAGTCCCTTCACAGTCAGACAATTATATTTTTTAATTGAAAAAAAATGTGCAACATTAAAAACAGATGGGTAAATCTTTGATTTTAGGCCATAACTATTGAAAAAATATTTAACTAACACTGTAAGGTGGCTTTACAGGAAATAAGTGAATAATATTACTTTCATTTTTAATGTTCTCTTTCTAGCAGTTATCACTTGATACCATTTAGAATTTATTGTAATTCAAAACTAGACCAAAATGGCAAAAATGTTTTTTTCCTCATAACCATATTTAATATTCATACATAATTCAACATGTGTTTATACTCTGCCTAGTCAAGGGAACATTTCTTCTTAAACAGGACTTTGTTTATCTTGTATCATACATAGAATTCTAGGACCAGGTTACACATAAAAAGTCAGAGACTTAACAGAACTCAGCCATGTGAAGAATTTGTTTTCCCTCAACAGGGCCTTCAAAATCAGAGTTAGTTGATTAATTTTCATGTTTTATGAATTATTCATAATTTAATCATTAATAACCAAATACAGACAATTCTGAATCTAGACCAATATTACAGAATCCATTAACTGGTCCATCAATGCAATACAAATTGAAAGCTGCAAGAAATAAAGTAACATATGTAGCGATTTCCTTGGTTTTTATCCAGTTTTCTGTTTCTGCTGGTGGGTTTGCATCATCAAAACAAATAGAAAGCTTGTTATATTGCTTTGTTTTGTTACAATTACATAGATACATTTTTKAATTTCATGTTTCAAACTCCAGCAGGCACATATTGCCTGAACTGCTTCAATGATATTTTTAAAATATTTTTTGCTTCTATTTTTGCATATATGTTTTACCACATTTCTTTCATTTGCTCTCTTTTTGTTTTTTTTGTTTTGTTTTGTTTTGGGGTTTTTTTGGGGTTG